>WAAD01011670.1:243217-293275 GCA_013389945.1 Fregata magnificens
CTACAGATTTTCTGACAATAAACTAGACTGATGAAAACCATGAATACACAAACAATCTGTAAAGTTTAATGCTTCCATTTGTTAGGCTATCTGAATAAGAAAAATGCCATTAATATGGATAAGTCCTTCAACTTTCCCCCATTAATAGCTGGTCTTAATTCACAGGTGCCTTTTTAATCTCTCCTGAATTCCTCTAGAACCTAATGAATACATGTAATAATAATACCAATTCAGAATTTAATCCCGATTCTAGTCTGTCTTAAATTAGACCTTAGTCATTAAGAGATTACAGGACAGTGAATGATAGTTAATCAATGTGTTTAATTTGCCCCCATTATTTATTTGATACAGTTTCTCACATAGTGGCTATAAATCTTTTTCCCCCAAGCTTGGCCACCAGGAGCAATGCTGAAATATTGAGCGAAAAAATATTAGATTTGATGATCCTTTTAAGTGCAGGTTAAACTATAATTAATCTCTCTGTGTGTGCTCATACGTTTCAGACCGACACATATATGCACATATGTAATTCATACATAGCCAAACACTTCAGGTAAGATTTATTGTGCTTTATTTTTTGTCTCTGTTAACTCTTAGTACTATCAGTCAAGATTTCCCAGCACTTACCACAGCATTAGCCCTAAGCATCGGCAAATCACATTTCTTGGTGCCAAGGGTTTAAAAAGATTCTAATTCAGCTATTAAACTGGAAGCAGCATGTGCCAGCCCCACAGCACATTCACCCATTAATTCTGTCCCCTGGAAAAAATGACTACCTCTTGCACCAGTCTGATAAAATGAGGAAATGCACTGATTATGGCTGTGGCAGCTATTCTTGACCCAACCAACAGTGACAGTCATCAAACCGCAGTACCTACAGCGCTGCAAGCTGTGTGAGCTAACCCAAGACATCATTAATTCTAAACACCAGAGCTTTCGTCCAGAGACTGGAGTTCAGAAAAGCTTAAAAACAAATCCCTTTGTCGGTTGAAACTCTGTATGCTGTTCATATTAACTTCACCAACAGTATTTGGAACTTATTTCTCTGGCTGGACAGGTCAAATGTGAGAATCAAAGTGCCAGTGTCTTTCACTGGATTGCTCAAAACTGGACCTCAGGTTCAATTAATAATGTCAGATGGACAAAAACCAAACTGATTGAGAGATTAGCTGTTTTTTAAAATTTTTTATCACTTTTAACACAACAGGATGGAGGGAACAAAGTACCTGTGAACGTGTAGACTGGGTGATTTGTCCAGCCAGGGTCTGAAAGCATACACATGTTCAGTACAGGAAAAAAGTAGGGAAAAAACCAACACATTATTGAAAGAGCCCTTGCTACCTCATCCTGTCAAGTCTTTGGGGAGACTTTAACTATTCAGAGGGGTCCTATGATCTGGATTTCTGGGAAGTTACTGTATGAGATAAAAGCAAGGAGGTGTCCCATGGGATTACTGTAAGTTAAGCTTACATCGTAGCTTAATGAAGGACTTGTTCCCTGAAAGAGCTGACGTGCCTTATGCAGTTGTGTGCACAGTGTGGCATCACTCTTAGCTGGGAGAGGATAACTTACAGCATTGTCATCAAGCTGCAAATGACACTCAAATAAGACTTCCCCTCCTGCTCTGTAAGCCTGGGCGGTACAGTCCTCACACTGTCTATACCAGGAGCAGGGAGAGATGGGAGGAGAACCAGCCCAAAGCCAGTGGCTTTCTTCTCTTCTCCTTTGTTTCAGAGAGGCAGGGATTTGGCTGTATCGTTATCACACAGTTGGTACCAAAACCTTCCCTCGAGAAAAAAATGGGACCTCCATCTGGTTCTGCACATTTTCATGTTCTCTTTGTGTAGAAAGCAAGGATTCATTATGAGTATTTCCATTGTCAGGTCTGATCATAGATCCAAAGCATTCAGAAAATGGGGGATCTCTGTACAGCCCTCCCAGAAGCAAAGAGTATTTTGGACATAAAATCTGTTGTTTGGTAACGTACTACCCTAAAAATTCTCCCTTGTCCCTCTTTGCTCAAATGCAAAAAAACCGCAAGACAAACACACATTTTTTTCATGGAGGTGAGTAGCCAAATGGTATCTCAGAAAGTATTTAGATTATGGACAAAATACCATGGACATGTACTTTACACTTTTCTCCCAGTTTGTGTTTCTAAAGATAGCTACCAAACATGCTAAAAGTCAACGGCTGAGTCCTGCATAGAGGAAGACCACAAAATGTTCATGAGTAATTTCACATCCTCGCCTTCCTTTCAGGCACAAAGAAAGTAACCAGATCTTCAGCAGAGCTAAGTATGTTTAATTTGACAGACCGTCCTGAAACACTGGGAATAAATATGAGCTAAACAACATTAAACTCCCAGGATGACATTTCAGACCATCCAGGGCCTATTGGGTACCCCACCAGTTTCATCTTTGACTTTTTATTTCAATAAATACACCCTGAACTCTTTCAAAAATCTGGCTGGTTAGGCTGAGAATAGAACCAAGGATTTAGTACAGAAACAACTCAGTTGTTAGTCAGACAAATCCTTTGAAAAATCACAACCAATAATCTTTGGTATGCTGCTTTCCCCCAAATTTTTGGGGTGTTGCTTTCCAGTAGCAAGTATTTTAGTTTTGGATAGTCTTGAAATGCTATTCACATTTATCTTGATTCTTCAAAATGGAAGAACTTGTGTTGCCTTAGCAATATAATTTTATGCTGTGCTATTATAACAATATCTGCATTCTTATTTCTTTGTCCACAGCAGCAGAGCTAAGAAATCTTTGCTTGCTCACTCTCCTTTAAAAAATTTTACTAGTTAATAAATACAGCTTAGCCTTGTTCCAGAGGTCCATCCCTCAACAGTTACTATTCTCTTTCTGACTCAAAGACCAGCTGCAATGAAAACAATGCCCTCTCGTTCCTCCTAGCACTTAAAAAGGTTTATAGATCTCCAGCCTCCTACAACTCAGCGGAAAACTGCTCGCACTTGACAGTCTTCAGAAATCAGCATTGTTTCCATCCTCACTAAAACTGTCAGCCACACAAGGTCAGGAAATGAGGAGAGCTGATGTCACCTGAATCATTACTACCTCTGCTTAGACCTCTCTCCACACTCCTGTCTTCCAGAGAAAGCTGGTATACCCAAGAGTAAAAGTCTTTGAAGTCTTTTAAAACTGTCATAAAATAGTTTCTGGAAACTGTTTGGACAACTACAAAGAACTCGAACCCTTCAAAATCATAAACTCATGAATACTTTTTTTACCATATTTGTCAAACCGCAACAGTGTTTTGCAGGGGGGTCATGAATACGAGCACCTCTGCAGTAGCGTCTAATAGGTATTTTTATTTTTTAGGTATGATTCTACAAGAATAGCAATGATGAATCTTTTCAGACTATCTAGACTCCATCTACTAGTCATGCCAATTAAAAATTACCATGTAAGTCTGCAAGACAGCTCAGAAGAAACAGTTTGCTCTCTGAATACCGTGGTATGTGCTCTTAAAAACAGTGTCTGCAGGATAAGAGGAAAATGAATTCCATCATATGCCTTTGAGACAGAAACATTGCTTCTGTTCTATTTTAAAAATCATAAAATCGGCTCATGACAGAATACAAGCAAAAGGCTTTTAGTGAACTTAGGTACTTTCTCCAAAGCCTGTCGGTACTTGAAATAACCTCGTGGACAGTAATAATAGTTCCAAGATAATGAAGCAGTTGTAATTAAACAGATATTTGCATACCATTGTACACCAGAAACTAATCAAAATTCAGTTATAGGTCTTATCCATAACATCAGACACGTATATATATGATGTGTTCCCATCCCACCAGTGGCATCATTATTCACCTTAAATCCTAAGCTTATCCTCACTATCACTAAGTCTTCGTGTCCACGGGTTATATTTCTAACATGGCGATATTGCTTTCCATTTCACAGTTAGACGTGGTGTTGCTGTTGGGCGTGTTCATTTGCCATGTGTACACCTTACGGTTAATGTGGTAACAGTGAATATAAAACAAAGCAATGGGCTGGTCCAGCTGGTGTAAATCAGTGTGGCTCCACTAACCTTGGCACAGCCTAAACGGTCTTTTGCAGACAGAGGCAAGCTCCTTGTGCCTGAGCTG
This sequence comes from Fregata magnificens, assembly GCA_013389945.1. Classification (NCBI taxonomy): domain Eukaryota; kingdom Metazoa; phylum Chordata; class Aves; order Suliformes; family Fregatidae; genus Fregata; species Fregata magnificens. The sequence goes on from WAAD01011670.1 coordinate 247,338, forward strand.
CAAGTCAGCTGGCCGTAAGCCAGCTCTAAACAGGGAGCTATTTGGCTGTATGAATGTGGTGCCAAGCCTGAGCTTATACAGATGAGCTTTTTCTCAGCAAGGCCTATTGGGTTGGATTTAGTGTCATGCTAAGCATGCTAACACGCAGACCTTGTACCAAACATCTGGTCTGATCTGGCATCCCTGAAACCCACAGAACTTTCCTGTTAACTTTACTTTTGCCAAATCAAATCCATATTGAGTCAAATCCTCCCTTCATTCAAGTCAACGGGAGTTTTTGAACTGATTTCAGCTGTGAAAGGTTTAAAAGAAAAAAATATATTTTCTTTGGTCAGCTACACTGCTGCCTTTCCCGCTCTAAGCAGACTGCTTTACAATATAGCATTCACCCTTTTGTTAATGATAACGTTAAAAAAATCAATGGCTCAATTAACAATCAGGAATGGAGCTTCCAGGCAACAAGCACCATGATCAATAACTTATGTTCAGTGAAATTAAAGGCACTTGTTAAGTCAAGTGTTAAAAGCTGCACACACTTAATATGGGAATATCAGTCACGAACAGTTTGGCAGTTTAACTTGAGAAAATCAGTAAGTACAAAGTTCCCATACTATGTTCCACGCCAATGAGTAACTAATGAAGCATAAATATTCACACAAATTCATTTTTGTAATAAATTCTCAAAGCCCCCGATACACAGCAGGAGTGCTGAGTCGACATAAGCTTTCACTTCTGTTATGAGCTATATTTCTAAAATAGGAATCCAAAATGAAGTTGGCAAAACCAAATTCAAAGCTTGCACAAGGGTAGATCCCAGTGGTCTGAAGTCACGTGAGAGCATAATGGCCTCACCGCTATGAATGACAAAATTTTCCACCAGCATAAAGGGACGTGCTAAGATTTCTTCCAACAAATTTCTCTGAGGTCACCAAAACAACTTCAAATGAAATAAAAGGCATTCATCTTATGGGAGAGGAGAAAGCAAGGATTCACATAGCATCGGATAAATGACATGAAAACATCCGAGTCCTTTGGAATAGTTATGAACATGCATTGCGATATCAAAATCGAGAAACCTGTACAGATATAAACTGACTTATCCTGCTACTATATTCCTGACACATTTTGTAAGATGGCAGTTAAAGGGAAGATTTTTCAAAGGCATAAAGGGCAGTGAGATGCTCAACTCTCAGTGGAAGCCTGGGTAAATCAGATGTCTCATTCTCATTTATGCAATCTAAAATCTCCCGCTTAACTTTTATACATCTGCTCTCAATAGAGCTTTTCTTTGAAAAGAGAACATTTAGAGCAATGTCAAAACTGACTCCTACATCAAGCTTGTGACAAAATTCATCTCATGGTCAATAGCCTTGTTTTTAGAGCTCCACTGATAACAGAGATGATTTAGCAGCATACTCCTACTCTGGGAATAGCCAAATTGAAGGCTGCTCTTCCGATTATACTGAACTGCTTCTACTCAAAGTAGGGAATATTCACAGGATAATTTATGCTTGTTCAAAACTTTTAAAAATAAATAAATGAAGAGAAATCTTTGCATGCCTCATTTTGCATATCAAGGACTCTTTCTTATTGCAGTCTGGTATATATACCGTACCCTTTTCCAAATAGCACACAGGTCTTGTGAGGCCTGAATTCCTTAAGCAGTAATAGAGAATATGTGTGTGGGGGTAGGTGATGGAATGGCAGGATGGTTCTCTTCATTTAATGAGCTGCCCCTTTCTTCAGTGTATTATGATCATATCCTGAGCATTGCTGACTGCACTTTGATGGGTACCTAATCAACGAAAATCAATCATCTGAAATTGCACAGACAGTATTTCATCTCCATCAAAAATCATCTTCCTACAGAGCTCCATTAATCTCTTCATCATTGTTTAACTCAAAAAGAAACTTCTGTTGTAAAAGATATCAGACTTTGGTTTTAAATTATAATTAAAGCTGTGCAGTGTTCGCTTTAAGGAAGCCACTAAGGCTACAGTAAGTATTTGGTTTTCCAGGGCAATTTTCCCATGCAGAATTAACCAAGGCACCTTGGCTGCACATGGGAGGATGATCAACTGATAAATTTGAGTGTGAATAACCCTATTTGCTAATAGAAGACCTTACCCTTTCATCTCACTCACAAAGGAGCACATTCTCAGCCCTCATGACCAACCACTTTGTCTTGAGTGAACCAGAAGCCGAACGCTAACAGCTCCCAGGTGAGGTTGGAAGGCATACCCATGGCAGAGGCAGGCGCAGGCAGAGGAGTGGGAAGCTTCCTCTCCATGATCTGCAGAAATTTTTTAGGGTAGGGAGCAGAGACTCCTGCTTCTGAAAGCGCAGCTCTTTTGTACCTCCCTCCCCAGCAGGTCCTTACAGCCTGGCCTCAACCCCCCACAAACTTCTGCCTCCACCTCTATTGCAGGAACACTTTGAGCCCCTATTGCACCCTATTGCCCTGGCTGCTTTCCTCCAAACCCCATTGCCTCTAATCCTCTCCCCTTCCTTCACCTTCCTCACCAGAATCAGGCATATGGCAGAGGACATTTCCCAGTGTGGGCGTAGTGTGTTAAAATATAAACAGGGTGAAAAAGACACAGCTGGGCACTAAGAAATATGTTTATGCTGACTGGTGCTGTCTTGGTACCTGCCCTGCAAGGAAGGGCGAGACTGCTCTCTTTGAGCACACCCCGTCATGCTTAAATAGAGAAGTATTTGGAAAGCAGATAGTAAAAGACCCAGAAAACAGCATAGCTACGGCAGTAGTAAAGACTGGGAGAGCAGTGGGAAACCTGCCAACAGCAGGGAACAAAACCTCAGCTCATGCTTATTGTAATCCAGCATAAATCCATGCTGCTGCCCAGCGGCAGGGCAGGCTGCGCTGTGGCCTCTCATCACAGCTGCCCTCCCTTTTAATCGTACCTACACTGTCCTGTATGTCACGGAAATTATCCAGATGAAGGAACCCCCTCCAAAAATCAGGATCCCTTAACTGACCTAGCTGAGAGAGGTATTTTCTGTTCTCCTACCCCAAATTAACACTCACAGAAGTGCTGCCTGTTGTGGAGATTTACTAGGGTGTGGGCTATCACCCACAGGACCAGTTCTGACTGCAGCAACTCTGGAAAGACAGTATATCACACAGAAGGAAAAACCAGCCTTGTGATATAAAGCCAGCAGTGGATTCAGCTGTTATTTGCACTGGGAACAGCATTGACGCTTCCTCTCATGCCTCTTCTGCTAACAAAGAAACAGGACTGCAGCTGCAGTTATTACCTGCCCTCCCTATTTTCAGAAGCATGTGACAATATGTGAGCTACACGACTCCCCACACTAAATATTTAAAACAAAGCGAAACCGTTGAATGAACAAACAAAAATACTATAAATGAAGTGAAGCCTAATTCACACTAACAAGATCTAACAGTATCCTCTGTCCTTAACTCCTTCACAGCACTTTCCTTCTGAACCTGGAACCAACAGGGGGGTGTTGGACATTAATACATCTGATGGTGAGTCGCAGAGGCAAAAAAAAAAAAAAGGTTTCAAGGACCATTGCTGTTTCGGGAAATGGAGAACTGCCTTGAGTGAATCCTGGTTTAGTCTTGTTGACTTGGTCCTACCACAACTACTCGACTGGAGACAGAAATTAATTTAACCGAGTTCTATATCCAGGGCTAGATAGGTCAGATCAGGATCACTATAACAGTATAACAGTAACACGTGGTAATGTCGACTGACTTTGACAGTATGTTTCAGTACTCAACATTTATTTGTGTAGATCATAATACCTGCACCAAAATTGTTCATGCTTTTCCAGGTCTGATAAACTTCCAGGGAGCAAATCTCTCAAATGAGCACTTCCACGGAGGCAAGTGAGAGGTCATTTCAAGCTCCTCCTAATTGTACTTTTGACAGATTTCTCACAACTATTACTGCTTAACTTACAAGTTCTTGGGAAACTGGGGTTCCCTTCTCTTCCTATGCGTATGGCCCTAGAGAGCAGAAATGTTATTCAGATGTTTTATGTATTCACATCTATGTTTCTCCCAGAAAATCTGAGGGAAAGCTTGCAGAAGAAACTTGGGCAGTATCAAAGCTTTCTATGGTCTTTTGTATTGCCTGCCTTTCAAACAGCAAACAGTAGACGTAATTGCAGTTTCCAAAATCACAGCTGCTTTTTGGGCTTGTCAACACAAGATGGCATATACTTTACACACATCTGACAAGCATGATGGATACTAGAAAAGTAAGATTTTTTTGTATTACTATTAGTTTCATGCCGCCCCTTTACAAAACACTCTTACTGGTATTGTATTATTGGTGCTTTGTTAGAAACTGGAAAATCAGATTAACAAAATGCATTTAAAACCCAGGGAAGTCCCAAACTCAGACAGGTCCCTTTCTGGCAGGGCCTTTTCCCACCCCTTTGCAGGACAGTCCCAGGCTGTTAGCATAACAACCTCCTTCAGGTACCGTGAGAGTAAACAAACACCGTTCCTGGCAAACCCCTAATGTCACAGAAACAAATCAGGATGTCAGTGCAGGAAATTGGGACCCAAGTGTAGGAGCCATAAATCTGTCCCATCCTGATTGAATGAGTTGTGCCCTGAAGGATTGCAGAGTGCTGAATGACTTTTCCTTGTCAACCAGCTGATGTAGCCTGAGGGGGGAAGACAGAGTTATAGAGAGAGGGTAGAGGTGAGCCCTGTTAAGGGTCCAGTGGAGAAAGGAGAAGAAAACTCTGAGTCTAGACCAGACTAGCTGAGGAGAGAAATCAAGTAACTGGGCAGGCTGCTATATTATTCAATTTGATATACTTCAAGTTGGTTTTTTTTAAACACTTAAGGATGCAAATGTGCTATGGAAAGGCATAAAGAAGGAAAGGAGGACAATTTCCTTCCACTGGCAGAGTTAAGCAGAACTGGCTAAACAGTGAAGTCTCCAGAAAGACAATGTGGCAATGAAGCTGTGAGTTAAGACAACAAACAGCTACATTTTTTACTATAGAAGAGGTATTGTTTATTTTAAGCTACTCTTTGGTAACTGATGGTTCACAGAATGACAAAACTGCTTAATAACAAAGAGCTTCTAGAATATCTCCTGAAATATTTAGTGAGGAATGCATGTAGAGTGCGGATATCTGTTCTGGCGTGGGTAGTCAGAGCTGATTATTTATTTATTTAGAGAGAGGAGTGGGAAAAGCAATTTGGATCTGTAGGAGAAAATGAGACTTAGGCTTGAAAACCCTTGAATCACTTTCGAAAACAAGGCTTAAGTATGTATGTCACATAAGGCAAAGACAGGCACACTTGTGCAGCCCCGGCATTTCTAAAGCTGTTGCCAACCGCCTGCATGAACACTCGCAGTGTCTTTCAGGGCAAAGTCAGCCATCTTATTTTAAACTTTTTTCTGAAGTGGCTCAACCTAATCCAGTCTGACAATCTGTTACGGTGTCATAGCTAATAGGAATTGTAACAAACAGCAGGGGGTTGTAACATCTTAAACAAATGCATCTGTTCCCAAACTGAGGGATAGAATTTGCATGTGGCATTATTAGGTTGAAAAATTGATCCTACATTCTTACTTTGTGTGGACTACGAATTTTGGGGTTGATATTTTGTGCTTTATGCAGCCTGTTTGAGTGATGCTGGGCTACTTGGATTCTTCTTCTTCCACAAAAATATGCAAGAAGAATCCAGGACACATTCTTTTTACAAGTTTAAGGAAGTTACCACTTTCTCTGAAATCTTGCATAAGATTACCTATGTCCACTGGAGCGTATACACAATCTCCACATGTTTTCACAGCAGGGTAAAATATATGCACTATCAGCTCAGAGTACAGTTGAGACAGAAAGATCCTTGAACAACTTCTCTCCAGGTAGAGTAGAGGATGTTTTTTCCGGTCTCAGGAAACATCAAAGGCTCAGTCTGCTCAAGGTGAGCATGGCTGGCCCCTGGCCTTGCACGGGGCAGCACCACAAGCGCTGTCCTTTTGCAGTGGTTCCCATCCAGCCTCTGCAGGTATGCATGTTCACACCAGAAGGGCTGACTCCCTTCCCCTGCATCCAGCGCACACCGGGGCATCCCACCGCATGGTGCTGTTGCAGGAACAGCATCTGACTGCTGGCAACTTCTGTTCTGCTGCTGGCTCAGCTGCACAGAGCAGGTACGGCACTGGGCACCTTCCCATGTGTCTGCAAAGACCAAGATGCAATGGTCAGCATAATGAAAGAAGAGAAAGATAACAAGGGGGTTGACAGGAGCATTTTGGAGCATTAAGCGGAACATGGCAAGTTAGTATTGTTTAAAATATTCCTAAAGGGAAATATCTCTGAAAGCACCAAAAGCTCAAGCTTGTTTTCATTACAGGTAACAGGAATTTTGCCATTGAGTTAACTGAGAAATGGATGTAGATTTTAGTAAAGCAAAAGGAATATCATTTAGCCAGGCATTCAAACTGCTGTGTAATAATGTGCACGTATTTAATGGAGAGGGGAACTGGCTGGGAAAATACCTCTGAAAGATTAGAAATGTTAAATCAGATTTATTGATTCTCCAAAAGTGAGACAATCCATGGGAGCAGCTGAATTTTCACCACTCCCACTGAACTTCATGAAAGTTTTTTCTTACCAGCTTGCTCACTCACTGCATGGCTCCTCTCCTAGGCATGTCTGCTCCGGAGAACGAATTGGAACTGGGCACCCTTTGGGCTTCCAGGAGTTGAATTTCTTCATTTCCAGAGAGCCAGGTGCTCTTGAAGTTAGCTATCTTGGAGACACAGTTGATCCAATAGTCAACCAGTTAGCCAAACAATATAAAGGGCATCTCAGAGCCCTCAAACCCAAACAAAGCAATGTCTTAAAGATCTGAAGCTGGTGCTCTTCAGGATTTCTAGTCTCCCAGACTGTTTATCAGAGAAAGGAGTTTCTTGGGCTTTCTGGGTAATGCTGTAGAACAGAAAAGCACAGGAACCTGGGACCTTGTTCTCTAAGAAGTGCTGAGGCTGACCAAAATGTTATTTGTATGACACATTAATGCCAAGTTCAAGATGCTTATACTTGGAGATGAATTGAATAAACAACAATATCTAACAGTCATATGACACTTTGCAAACATTCTCTAGTTACAATATTCTTGTTAGTCTCTGCTTATCAACACCAATTCTTTCTTGTGTACTGAACACATATATTGCTGAGTTTCAGCTGAAGCCACCGACCACAGATCTGCAACTACTGCCTGTTTTAGTAGTCGCATGAACAGGATGCACGACGACACTTTGCTGTCAGCATCATGTGAAGACCTATTTGGCTGTACAAATTCTTTTCCTAAGTTAAAAAAAAAAAATATTGTCTTGGATCATTCAGCATTAGCAGGATCAATTTACTCAACACAAGCTAATTACTGGGCATAATAGCAACATTTCTGCAATCAAGCCAGTGCTTCATTTCCTGCTCTTATCTCAGTGAATCTCATCTCCTCCACATACATGGCTACTGTGATGAAATGAAAATTTAGAAAGCAAAAGCCTATGTTTTGAAAGGACAGCATGCAGAAGCATCTTTGTACACAGTTTCTGCCTTGCTCATGAAAACCAGTTTTGTGAAGTACCTGCCAAAGCTTGAATACTGTGAAGGTGGGGCTGGGATGAAACTGCGATGGAGCTGAGCAGTAAAACATTTGAAATGAAAAGATGATGTCCCCTACTTTGGCTGCTTTTCTGTTTTTACCCTCTTCTCCACTCTCCTCCTCCAACCAAAGATGTAGAAAGTTATTTCAGATATGCATTTCTAGTTATTTTATTATCAAAAAGACACTGAATGCTGTGAATTGTTGTTTACTCTCATACATTTTTAACATGACATATATGCAATTTTCTTGTTTTGAACAGTGGAACAGAAGAAAAGATCTGAAAGGATGAGTGTGCATGCAAGGGAAAAAGAGAGCAGACAGACAGAAAGATCCCTCAAGGCCAAAAGACTCTTCCATTGAGCAAAGAGATATTATCTTTGAAAAGCAGGTCTTACACCAAGGTATTTTTATGTCACTTTGGCAGCATAAAGGGTTCTCAACACAAAGAATTGTACTCCTGAGAATAAACTCTACAAAAAGGGTGCTGGTAATTGACGTAACTGTCTGAAAATCTCCTCCAGCTTTGCAGCCGGTACACGAGCCGGATTAAAATGAGATCTGAAGGTACTGAGCTACAGCTTGTCTTCTTACCCTGGTAGTGACGTTACAGCAAAGGGCCAAACACACGTGCCAAGCACTGAGATGTTAAAGTAGAAGAAAAGCCTGTGTGTTTTTCCATGTCCAAGTTTAAATCATTGTACAATGCTTTGATTTGCCATTTGTTGCTCTTTGGCACTAGCACTGCACTATTGCTCAGGAATTTCGTGTGATATCTAGGGTGTAGAGAAAGGCTATCCCCATTCCAGCTGCAGCTCTAGCCTTTCCCTTTCCAAAAGACTAAAAGTCTGCAATGCCCTGCCTACTGAGGTTTCTGTACTTTCAACAGCATAACACAAAGTAATCTCATTATCTCCTAAGAGGCTGTCCTCTGAGTAGCGACTCTGCAGAACAGTGGACAAAGAGCACGAGAGAAACAAAAGGAGAACTTGCAATACTAGTAAAATGATTAATATTTAGTAGGATATTTTTAGAATTATTTTCTTTAAATATAACCATAAAAATGTCCAGGAAAAACAACTGAGGTATTTAACAACCTTTAGAAAACTGCATTTCCTCAGTATTGGTCTTGCTTATTCTTTTTAAAAAAAACCACACGTGTTCTACAAGGTCTTTTTTCCTCTCCTCTAATTCACTAGTAGCTCAGAATAAATCTCTTCCCTTCAATTAGTTCCAGGACTGAACACACTGATACAGCAGTTTGTTTTTCATGCATTAAAAAAAAAAAAAAAGTAAAAAAAAAAAAAAGTTGGATTAAAGGATTCTGCCATGACTTTTAGAAGCCTCATTCACAGCAAGTACCCAGAAAATTCAGAGTGCTTTTCTGCCTCAACTAACCTCAATTAGTTACTGCTTGATTCTGATATAAATATATGATGAAGAGAGAAACTGGAAGGTTAAAGTATATTCATCCCAACCTGCATACAGCCATGAATCTGAACAAAACAAAAACCTACTTCAGTACGGAAGTTACAACTTAAACCAACAAAACGGCGAATGTTACTTTGATCCTTTTCTGTCATGATCTAATTATTAAAACACAGGCTCTGATTCGTGTCTTAGTTACATTGATTCATACCAGCAGTAGCACCACTTGTTTTAAATGAAGACCTCAAGTACATCCCACAGTTCTTTTCTGAATCATGGCGTGTTTTGTTTGTAAGCTGTGCTGGTTATTTTCCTATGACATAAAATTGGAGAAAAGCACCAACTTTCATTATGCTGCAGCTTTAAAAGAGATACTAAGGCCCTCAAAACAGCACTCCTAAAAGTGGAAAATGTATATCCATCACTGCATGGAGCTATGCCTGAGCTAAGCAGTCCTGCAAGGAACCAGGACAAATGACCGAGGGTTGGTGTCCATGAAAACACGTTTCTCACTTGTAATTTGGTAATTTTTTTCCTCCCTTCCATAGAGCTCCTGCAAGATGAAAGGGAGATTTTAGAATCAACTTTTCCTGGTGGTCACCAATGATATATTCCTTTTCTGGAGGAACTGAAGTCAGTGGGGATTGTGTTCTGAATATAATAAACACAATGCAGCATATTCCCTGACAAATCAGGACCCAAAGCTCTCCAGCTGGGAACATAAAGTTAGCTCTTAGTTCAGTTTTGGTCTGAGTTCAAAGTACCTTTTTTCCCTGTGCATCATGCCTATGCCACCTACTCTAGTCAGCCTGTTTCAGACATGACGCTAAAACGAATGGTTGATAATTTGCCTCATCTCAGCTGTGGACTTTGTAAGCACTTGGGACATTCATGTCAGATGATGAAAATTCTTAAGGCTTTAGATGTGGTGGCCCTCTCTGCTCCATTTGCAGCGTACTTGATGCTAACCATATATCTTAGAATAGTTATTTTTATATGCTTTCTGTCCCAGCCACAGCCTTTGCTATATACATATTTTCTTTCTGCTAGGAAAGCGTAAGGGCATGTGTGTGTTTGTGGGGTGGGAGGGGGTAGTAACAATGTGTGTGCATGGTTTCCAAGGATTTTTTGTTTTGTTTGGTTTGGTTTGGGTTTTTTTTAAAGATTCTAAAGCAGAGTGTTTGGATTTTAAAATAACCTTTTTTGTTAACATTTTTGAGATGTGAAGGGAACATTTCAATCACTTCACCTTCCTCTTCCTAAAATGTCTCCAGGTTATTTCTTCTACAGAAGAGTTACATCAAAACTTTCCCTGAACCTCTCCAGAGTACTTCACTCAGAAAAGCAATTATCAGATCAAAAAGTACTTCTGTTTATTAGTTCAATCTCTTTCATTAGATTCCCTCTATCGTGTGTTTTCCCACACAAACAGTGATAAAAAAATCTGCTAAAATCCACTGACAGCTGCGGCTGTGATAGACTTTTCCTTAATCCGATTAGCTGCCGCCTCCCTGTTCGCACCAGTTTCTGTAAGCAGTTACCATATTACACTACAATCTGCTGATTTCATCTGCACTGGCATCAGGCAGCATTCAAAGAAAGTCTGGCCTCATAATAACAGGCTTTGAGAGCTGGGAATCTCCTCTACACACACACGCACAAGCTGCTGTCTCTCAAGTTGTAAAAAACTGTATGATTTAGGAATTCAGCTCTGAATGAATAGGGCATTCCCACAAACAGCCACCTTAAACCAGCGTTACCAAACTATTCCCTGCTCAAGCTTGTCTTTTTCCAGCTCTTACATTGTGATGCTTAAATTTGCTGAGTTGCTAAAAGAAAACTCATCTTTGCCCAGTTTACTGGCTCATGCAAAACAGTGAAAACCGTCTCTTCAGATGGGAGAAGAATAAAGCAGCTTACGTTTGAACACAGAAAGCTTATTCTCGTCTGCTCAGCCCCTCACTTGCGAGAGCTTGCACTTGCTGCTACGCACCAGTCAGAAGGGAAGCACTGTGTGCTCCTTCTCTGCATGAGTGAGCCAGCAAGAAAATGCAGGTTTTCAATTCCTTCATCACTCACACCAAGTCACTGCTAGATTTTGGGGGAAGAGGTCTTAGAATAGTTGAGAAGAGGGCTTGAAGAGACTAGGTGACACGTCAAGAGGTCTAAGTTTAGATAGAAATTATAGATTTAAGGTGGCTCTTAGAAGAAATTCTGGTCTTCTGACCATAATGATTTTTTTCCTTCTGGCCTTTGACTAAAAGTCACAAAGATAGCCCCCCCCCAAACCAATGTTACTTAATTTCCTTTTACTTCCTACCAAAATTGCAAGCAATGTCTTTATTTTTTATTGCTCAAAAAGGGAAAGAAAATGGCAGAGCACCAAGTCACAGAGGAATTTTTGGAAGAGATATGGAAATGAGGGCTCATAATACAGTATATCAAGGCTGCAAGATGCCAGTTTAATGGTTAGAAAATAGGCAGCAGGCTCATTCTAGGGAGAAGACAACGTAGTCATTGTTGTATGTAATGGCGTAACAAAGATTTTTCATCCTGTACATGCCGCTGGTCTCTGAGCAAGTAGTTTCCTTCTGAATATGAGGAGTACGGCACTGTCAGTGGGCCTACGCAAAAGATGCTGAAGTAATTTTGCCAATGTTTCTGAGATTACAGCATTTGCCTTTAATCTGTTTGGTATTTTTAACTAAAAAAAAAAAAAAAAAAAAAAAAACCAAACCAAACCCACAAAACACCAAAACCAAAACCCAAAAAACCCCCCAGAAAACAAACCTCTTTAGTCTTCAGAACTATAGGCTTATAAACCCCTTTGGCTTTGATAGCTTGGGTTTTTGAAATTTTTCCAAAATTGTCAAATGAAAAGCTCCATTGAAGATGTTCCACATTGTTTAATTACAATGCAAGGAACAACGTTATGTAGCTAATTGTCATTATGATGTATTGACTATGGGCAATACCTTAGCACTTTGCAGCTGGACACCCAATCAGCCCAGGAATTTAGGTATGGCAGTACAATGAAGAAACTTGCTACCTAAAATCTCAGTTGCAGAAGAAGAACAAGCATTAGAGCAAGAAGGTAGAACTGTACTCAGAGGAACATTTAACCGTAACAATTTCCTCTTTGCCTTTCTCCACTTCTCCCAAAGCAGACCACAGCTCTAAAGAGATTACAACCTCAAAATTCAGTTCCAAGTATTATATACTATCAAACAGGATGGTTTAACACTGTCAGCATTTCCCTTGTCCTAGTTTTTTGCCGATGCAGAAATTCAGCATGATTGATAACTTAACAACCATTTTACTTCTGATAGAAAGGCAAAGTCCAGCAGAAAATGGCCCTACCAAAGTTTTTCCAGCTTGGTCTTAGCTGGCAGCTTAAGAGCCTTACAATAAATATATCATGAGGCCAAAATCTCTTGCCTTATACACAGCAGTAGGTAGGAAAATGCAGGTAATGTACAAATATAACTCACTAAAAATCTTTCGGCTAATGTAGAGTAATAACCAGATATAGACTTGAGACTGAGAATTCAGAAAAGAAAAAGAAAAACGAGTTGAAAATTTCTGTTACACCTACTGTTCCTGGAAAAAGACAAGAATCTTCCTTATGAGCTTGATTTTAGCTCAGAATCTAAACAGAGTCATTGAAACAACACCAAATCTGTACTGCAGTTACTATGATGGCAAAAAGTAGAAAACCGGGTACTTATTCCCATAGGGGCAGGGAAAACAAACATGAGAAACTCAGAAATAAAAATATATGATTACAAAAAATAGGCACTAAAATGAAATGTTGCTCTGACAATGGAAGATTACAAAATCCTTTGTTACTTTTTTAATTCCATAAAACAAATTTCTATTTAAGAAATGAGATTCTCTGAATAATCCACACAACTTTCTCACTGTAGCAATGATTATTATCCTATTTAAATAGAAGACCTGTGTTTCTGTAGTAATTATCATACCATATCCCTAATTAATTATTACTCAAAATATCTGTTAAAATTCTTGCCAGCCATTTAGAAACAGGCACAAATTATTCCCTTTGATCAGACTTGCATTGCTAAAGGCACATTAAAAATACAGAGAGAGTCTGGAAAAGCCTTACAAAATTGTCCATAAAGCCAGAATTATGTTAACTACTGCAGCAGCCCTTACTCTGCATATTCAGAATTTGATTGCATATGAAGAGAATTGCTCTCTTTGGACAAGAGGTCAATCCACACCCCCAACATTAAATTGTATACAGTTTAAAAGAAAACACTTGCCCTCTAATTTGAATACATCATGAAAGAAAATAAGGACAAAAAAGACCCACATGACTTTTGTGAGCTTCAAATCATGCAGTTAAATAGACGATACCAACTGCACAGATTCTGAAAGGCTGAATACAACCTCTGGATGTTTAGCACACTGCCAAGTAGTTAATGAAGAGAAAAACCTGGCCAGAGAAAGCGATGCTAAGCTCCCAGTTCTATGAAAAACTCTGTGGTTCTTTAATTCCCATGAACAGAATCTCATTTTTTTAATGATTCCTGTGAAAGACCCATGACAGTGAAGATAGACGCTTTTCACAATTCAAATTTGTGATGCTCCTGGACTCGGTCTTCAAATCTCTGATGTTTCTTTCACTAAACTTTCCCTGGAGTTGCAATTTCTATGTCGGAGTCCTCATTTCTAAGAAAAAATATGAGGATACTCCCTGTACATAGTTTCATTAGAGCTTTGAAACCAGTTTTAAAAGGTACTAAAAACCCAGATGTAATAGGTACTGTATAAGAACTCAATGTCATCAACTTATGACCAACATAACACCCTTTTTATGCAACTATTTTGCCCATTTCCAGATAGTCACAGGTAAGTTATTAAATAATTTCCGGTACTCTTTTAAGTGAGCCTGAGTAGACCAAATTTAAACGTGATGTATGCTAGGGATGTATTTATATCAGAGAGCAATTGTATCTACCTAGGTCGAACTCATTTCAGTTCAGAACTTGGAGAAAAGGCTGAGGCACTGGAGATGCTTTCCTGCCTCTGAATGATGCAGCTCATGGAAATCCAGCAAAATATACTTTAAACCATATGTCATCCTATTCACAAGAAAAAAGCCCTGTTTTTTTTTTCTTCAGATACCACAGTTCCTCATAAATACCCCAACAGTCTCTCAGAGAACCATAGATTACATAACATTTAAAAACCCCCAAAAGTACAAAGAGTACTGAGCCATGACGCAACCCCTCATTCACTTGTTAGACCTTCAGATTAAAAAAGAAAAACAACTAATAAAAATATGATTTATGGAAAATTCCAGTGAGATTCAGTACAAGCAAGAAATTACTTTCCTGGAGTTTATTAGGCCAACTATTGAACTCAGCAGAAAGAACTCTGCTTTGTATCTAGTTCAACAAAAAGCCAGGACACCTCCGAGGCTGTCTGGAGGTCCTGTTTAATTATGCAGATGTTTCAGGCTCTATGACTAGCTCTGTACCTGCACTGCACAGCACGGCTGCAATGGACAGATCCCTATTTTAAACCCAGAGAGGAGAAGTTAACGCAAAAAAATATTTTCATAATCAGCTGCTGAAAAAAGTGGATGAGAGCCTGAAGTGTTAAAATAACTAAGTACAAATTTTAGAAGGAATGTTTTCCTCTAACAACAGTTCATTGCAATAATCTAGTCGTGAGATTTCTTTCAATATAGCCATGCACCTGAATCAATCTAGAAGCATACAGGACTGCTCTAAAAAAACCCCAACAAAAAAACCCCACCCCAAACCTAANGTTTTGTGCACTTCAAGAAAAGCATAAAAAGTAATTCCCATATGCTGCATTTGCCACAGGGAATTTGTTACATTCACTGATGTTAAATTAGGCCATTGTGTATACACTTCAGAAACAGAGTCAGGCCATAAAAACTCCTACATGTTATTACTTGAGCATTCATTCCTCAGATTGTCTCTTTGCTGATATTAAAGTCTGAATGTTGTTCATCAGAGAGTGACTGATAATAAAGAAGTGATTGACAAACTTATTACTTGACTTTAAAAATAAGTTCTCCCAATTCAAAAGATTCTTCTCAAGTCCAGGGAGACGTGGCTTGTTCTTTCCAGCAGAAGGCTGTAATTGGAAAAAATATACACAGAGGAAAAAATAGGCTTGGTTTGTATTTAAACTGTGTAAACAACTAGATACATGGTTCTTACTTGAAAGTATCTAGCATGGCTTAGAGGGGGCAGTATGAGCTAGGCGTGGGACTGGGGGGACTCCGCAGCTCCTTGTTCTTTCCCTTACTTCACCACCAGTCTGGCCAGTTTGAGCAAGTGGGGTCACCCCGTGGCACTCTCTTTGGAGCTGCTGTTATGGTCAAGTCAAATATGTATAATAGCACCATGGGATTTCCCTTACTTGTCATCCAGGCGATCTGCCGAGGCCCATAACCTCATGTGCCTTAATAAGCCTTACAGCCAATGGCAGGGACGTGATTACACATCCATTTAAACCCACCATGAATCCAAACTGTTAACAAAAGCAATGAACCCACTCTTCCCTCCCAGTTCTCTGCTTGTTCCCAGCCCCTTCTTTGCTGCCAGCAGATGGGGAGCTGGATGAGCTCCCTTGTCCCATTCAGGCTGATGCTGAGTGAATACTCGTGATGGCAGGCAAGGCTAAGCATGAGGACATGGTAACGGCCTTTGACAGCAGCAGCACAGGTTCATGCCAGATTAATGCGACTCTAACCGTGCCCCTGGGGGCACTTCACACTATAACCAAGATGATCTTGCAGCTAGCTGCCACTGAAAGGGGCACATTTGCAACCTCAAGGCCTCTCCTGGTCATGCTTTTCCTTCTTTGGGTGAGGACTGGAACCTGCCAGCAGAAAACTGCTTCCCTACTTCTAGTACATTTATTCTGCTGCCTATCTAGCTCTCTGAGCCAGTTTATTGCAAGGTCAGACGAGCAACAGTGCTGTCACCAAGGAAGCAGCAGGAGCAGAGAAGCAACTGCATGAGCTGTAAGGCCAGCCATGCCTTGTTTGTAGGAGTGGTCCCATAGCTCTGACTGCAGAGGTGTAAATAATCCTTCAGTGCCAAGGGCCTAATTGAAGACTGCTTTTTGATTCATTGGGCTCTAAATTAAGGTCAGCCTTGCTCATTTTTTACTTTCAATGAACTTTTTGCCTTGGGTACCAAAGAACAAACATACCAGATTTCAAGCATATAGACTAAACTTCAGCAGCTCCTTCTCTTAAGCACCAGCCTCTGTCACAACAAGGTCAGCGAGATTCAAACAGAGGATGAAGAGTCCTGCTTGCCACAATCTGCAGCCCGGAAGTGAAGCATGTGCATAAGTGTTTGCAAAAGCACAGGCAGACAAAGTCTTCAAGTCTCCTGACCTTGGGATATTTTGCTGACATTTGCCTCGTAATAGTTGTAGACACTTGAAAGAAAACCAGATGAAATCAAAAACTTATTGTTAGGAGTTGTGCTACGGGATAATGCCATCTGGTTTCATAAGCTTGGCTCTACGTTTTCATTCAAAATAACTGAACAAATAATCTTTCTCAAGTCTCTTCCTTACCTCCCAATTTCTTTTAATCCTGGGTCAAGCCAAAATCCCCTGTGAGCCTTGTGCTGCTAACCTTCAATTTCTGTCAGTATGGTTTACCATCAGTCTGAAATCCTCAATCATGAACTTACACACCATTACCTGGAGCAGCTGCTTTTTTTCTAGTTGACCTTTTAAACTATCAAAGCTCATTTTTTAGTCAGGGTCATCTTTCCTCCGCTTCCCCTTCCCTTATCCCTTTTTCTCCCTCACCCAATTACTCACACATGAGCTTAAAAACATGTTAAATGTATTAATTTGGCTTACCCTCTTGGACTCACCTGTCTTTAAATAAAAAGTAAATATTTTGTTGTTTAAGATAAACCATTGCCTTTCTGTATCTATTTGTCTACTTATCCAACTGCATTTTATTTTCATTTTGGATTCCAATTCACATCTTGGTATCTGGTTGCTTAGGAAGAACTGAATCCATCTTTCGTCCTGCTTGCTCAGGATTCTGATGGAGTGTTGCCAATGGTTTTTGAACGGTGTCTAGCCACATACATACACAAAATTACAAAGGACCTTATATTTCCTCAGAGGGCATGAATATAAAAGCTATTTCTATTAAAGTCAGAGGCTATAACAATGTAATGCTGTTCAGTACTCCAAAACCGTAGCTACATCTCAGCAGCATACTTCAGATTTTATTCATTTGAAGAAGAGTCAGGCTAGTGCAATGGTACAAAGTAGCTTCTTTTCACTACAGCTTGTGGTGTGAGCTGGATTTCTGACAATTTGACTACCAGTGAATTTACCCTGGAAAATTTTTTTTTTTTGGCTTGAAAATCAGTACAGATGAGTACTTTCCTTCAACATAGGTTAAATAAAAAATTACATATTTTGAAAGAAGTAGAGCCTGTTTCCTGTCTTATTCAGAAAGCGACAACAGCAGTCTGTTTTTCTTGAACCCTTGCTGAACCTCTGACTTGTCTTTAGAGGGTAAATAAAATCCACAGTAATAAAAAATCCACTAGCTTGAAATTCAGGTACACAACTGAGATTATTTCCAGATATTTCAATGACATTCAAAATAAGTGGAAAAATATGCATATTGATTTCCTGTTTTGGCAGCATTAAGATTTATTTACTCTTGATGTTGCAGTGACCTCTAGTTTGTCTTGGTCAATACATACCTCTAGGGTTGATAAACCTTAATATTCACCTCCATGAGAGTCAATATCCACTTTATAATAAAAAAGCTATCCCATGGGACAAACATTAATATCATCGAATAGCTTCAGTCACTCACCTCTTTCTTCTCTTAATGTGAAAAAGGACCAAGCTTGAATAGTTGGCAAAATTGAGGAGAAGGAAAAAAAAAAGGCAATGAATTCTGACAAACTATGAATGTGCAAAATGTGCCATTGACCTTTATCTAAAAGGACTCTGGATGAAATAATCATCTAGATTTGTGTATTAGAGAAGAGTCAGGCTGGTTTTTACAGGATAACCTCACTTTCGTCCTCGTGGAAGATCACCTGCAACTAAAAACTCAAAGTACAACTTGTCTATCTTTAACTGAGTGTTCTTGTGATGCTCTCCCCAAAAGACACCAAAAGCTGGAGTGGGATGTTGATTTCCTGGTACTAGTGTTAACTCCTGGCTGATCATGTAGCTCTCAAAAACTGATTCTGGCTATTATGAATTATAACTACCAGTACATGCTAGGGAGCTTCCTACGGATGCAACCACAGTCCAGAATAAAACCTAAGAAGTTTGTCGTTATGTTTCTTTTAACCATTCAGGTTGGCTGCTTTATCACTGAAGGTACCTTAGGTCCTCCAGGCTGTACTCGTTCCTGTAAAGGAACTTAACTGAAGGGCAAAATAAGTTTCCTCATAATACAGAAGAAGAGCATGGCACTGGTTCTGGATGACTGCTATTGCTATTACAATGTCAGGTTTTTTTCAATGTTTACTATAGAAACATTTGGGGATGTGGCAGTCCCTTGTTATACTTCATCTACTCAGGTAGCAACCACTGTGGGATGATTTTTTTTTTTTTTTTTACAGCAACTGCTGTCTGTCTCAGTGCACAATGAACTGGCACTAGGCCAGGTTTGCGCGCACGCGTGTGTGTGTATCTTTTAAGTTGAAGAGAGCTGTCAGTGCAGCTAAACTTTCTGATGAGCAATTCCTGTCTTTTGAGTCTTCCGGTGGGAAAAAGTCTCCTGCAACTGCAACAGCTGCTCCAGCCCAGAAAGGACTTACTGCAGGGATCTGGACAAGCGGAAAATGTGTTCTGGTGCCCAACAGGCTTTCAGTTGCCAGAAGAGCTCTGAAGATATTAAGAGATGATTTATATTAGGATGGATGTAACGTATATTGGGAACTGGACCAGTGCCCAAGACCGGGCTAAGTGTCATGAAAAGCTATGTATATCCTCCCACACATGTCCCTGTATAAACGTAAACGACTGTCTTCATGTTTGAAAGTGCAAGATTTTTAATAAAACACATGTTGTAGAACCATTTCCAGTTCTGCTCCACCACTGAAAATCTTAGGTGAAGTCTTAGGTACAACGTACTACAATGTTTTATCAAATAATCTTGCAAATTGTTTGGGGTGTTTCCAAATCTATTTTTACTGTACATGTTAAATCAGATAATTTATTTCCCAGACAAATTAAAGTACTAATGAAGTTTTCAGAAGGGTCTATTTTAGTTGCAATCTTACTTTTCATTTACATTAATAATATAGTGCAAGAAACTCTTCAGTTCATCTTTACGCTGATTATGGCATTTTGTATTCGATGGGTACCTCTTGGTCAGCAATAATGAAAACATAATAGAAGTTAAATAAAATTCAGCAAATATTTTTAGGTATGCATTCTCTACTTGTAATTAAAGCTACATTAATCTCTTTTAGAAGGGGTATTACCTGCAATATTGCTAACACCTCACCTAAGTTATAATAGTTGTAAATCAGATACTGAAGTAAGTCTCATTTTAAAACCACCTGATTCTATGTAAAACTATTCACTAAACTTTAACTCTTATATTGATTCTTCAGAGCAACAAGAAAAATAACCAAATCTGAACTGAAGTTTAATAATAAGTCCCACTGCACATGGCTGAAGCAAAGTCTTGCTCTTTAAAATTGCCCAGACAATGCATAAGACCGGTCTCTTGCCAAAAGCTGGGGTTTTGCCCCACTGCCATGATCCCTTACTGAAAGGTCTTCCAAAACTATTCTTGTGATTAGGAACTCTCTATTAATCTCCAATCTAAATTTACTGATAGCCAGTTCAGTTTTATTTGTTCTTGTACCACCATTATTTGGTGCAAATTCTTCTTTCCTGGAATAGACTCTGAACTGTGTTTTGCAGTGTTGTTATTTCCCTGATTGCCTTCATTTCATCATCCTACACCACATAACCTTTTCTAGGCTCCCTTTAAAAGAGGAGCTACCCATCCTCCCTTTTTTGCAGCCACACCTTGTGCGTCTGCTCTAGTCTCTGTCTTTTATTTGAGGTACGGGTGACCAGAGTCACAAGGAACATTCCTGCTGAGATGGCAACTGTACCTTGGGCACTAGTGCTAAACTCATTCCCTAGACATACTAGAAATACATAGCCTGATGCATCCAGGGGTCTCACAGCTGTCTTGTACTAGCAGCTCCATGCCAGATTCTCCTCCTTGTCAACAGTTTTTACCAGCAGGCTTCAAAAAGTACAGGTTAATTTTTGTCCCTGTGTCACTGATCAGACAGAGAGAGAGGGGCACACTCAGGGGTATCTAAACTCCTAATATAAACTTACCATCTATCCTATTTCCCTCCTAACAAAGCATCCTGTTAGTATTGTCTGCATATGCCCACTACATAGTGTTGCTGATGTTGCTGCTACTTTTCAGCTGAAAAATAGCTTTTAGCTGTTTCAACTGTATGCCATTGGGCTAGGCTTTTTACATAAGTAAATTTCACAGAAATAAAAGAATCTTCTCATAAAGTTAAAAAATATAATTATACAATATAACAAAATCTGAGAAACATTATTATTCCTGCTTTTCCATGGAGAAACCAGCATATGTGTGCCTCAACACAGATTTTGATTTTGTGTTACTTTGGAAATCACCAGGTTATAACATAACACAACCAAGAATTTTCCGTGAAGATGGGCTTGTCTCTTAAATATCCAGTACCACAAGAAAAGGTGATTTGGCTTCTTTTTTGAGACATAGGAAACTGAAGTTCAAGGTTTTATGCTAAAACAGAGCGGGAACATTCGTAAATCACGACAATTTTCATGGGATAAGATACTGTTTCTTGCCCAGATCCGGATCCACTTACATATTCTCTTTTTGGCACAAGAATGGAGGAGTCTGAAGAAACACTTGTACTGTTATGTTTTGTGATGTGTATTTCTGAGCACAAGCGGTGACATTAATCTAATGTATGTCTCTCTGCATTAACCAATCAGCAAATTCTTCTTGAAACACTGCTTTCCCAAATCTGAGTACTGGAGGTTAGAATGTACCTAAAATGTCTGCTTATAATTTGTTTCTGCTCTTATGCTTGGGTCTGTAGAAGTCTAAATATTTACACTATTTGCTACATAAGTGATATTGTACTTGGAATCATTCCTAAGTTCTGCAGCCTAGGTTTGTTCTGGAAAGTTATGATACTCAAAAAAGTCTATAATCATACATTAACAAAAATCCAACAAACAACAGTACAGATTTCAGTTGCTGACTGCTGGTAGTAGTGGCCAAAACCTAAGAAAAAGCATAATTAGAGATACTGTTTTCCCAGAGCTTTTTAACAAAGAGCTTGGAGGAGCTCAGAAATCCAGTAGCCCAGAAATCTGCTGCCTGTGTAACTGGTTCCCTTACAGATCCACTGCAGTCTGCTTTTTTCTCTTCTCTCAAAGCAACCTTTAAGGATCCAATAAATCCAAACACTACTGAGAACAGCCTCAGACCTCATATTGAAGTCAGAACTGTTCCGAGGAGGAGCAGGTAAACAGGGGAAGACACAGGCTGCATAAAACCTTTACACCCCCACACAGCATCTCTGTCAGAATGTAAAAATCAGGAACCTGGACCAGAATCCCACCACAAACCCCAACCAAAACAAAACAAAACAAAAGCACACATTTTTACCCACAGTTATCGTTTATGCTAGACAATTAACAAGATAAATATTAATCAAGAGCCTTTAGAGAATTCGCCCGCATCTTTCCATAGTGTTTCACTTAGAAAGAAAAGCTTTCAAGACAGATGCTCTCCACCAAGGCTTCTCGATGCCCAGTGCTTTGCAGCACAAGCACTACAGAAGGGCTGTCCTTCTGCAGCTTCCCAGGCACGCTAGTATGGAGCACGACTCTTCCAGTAGTTGCTACCATAGTAGGTAAATGCCAAGGGGGTATGAAGTTGACGGTAATTATCCTCTCACCCAACCTCACAGACTCATTTAGAGACATTTTCTAAATCCCCAAGTGTGTATACCCATTGAAATATTTCAGATGGAAACCAGATAATAGACACACTTTGAAAATATGATCATGCTCTGGGAAGAGGCTGAGAATTGCCACTGTAGTAAAAGAATCTCACCAGGGGTAACTATCAATCCCTCCTCATTAGAAGAAAATCAGGAGGAGGAAAAGTGGTGACGCGAGTAGGATGGACAGGCCAACATAAGGAAATATTTTTCTTTAACTATAGTTGCTTAGAACACTGGAAGCCAATTTTCTTTTACTTCATTGATGTTAAAAGGAACCCACAGAGGAATCTGAGAAGAGAATTCCTCGTTCCCAAGTCGCAAAAAGTGGTTCCATCGAATAAATAAGTCGGCACAAAACCAGAGCAAAAAGAAGAAGAAAATCCAATGAAAAATTAATCAGGAGTTATTTGTTATTTAATGTGTTCATAAAATCAGCCTGTTGTGCCATAGCTGAAGGAGTCCACCCTGAACAAAATTTAATACGGTAACTAACCTCTGCTCTGGAGGACTGAGAGAACAGGGCAAGCAAGGGGTACAGATTCTACAACATGCATTGCAGAAAAAGGAGAAAGGTTACAGCTTTTCCTTCAGTAAAGCACTTCTAGAGGTTATAATATCCCACCCCAGCAACAGTACTTGCAAATGCCTAAGAGTTGCTCTGTGCAGCCACTTCACAGCTAAAGACTCCAGCCAGGTGTTTACGGGATGTACTCCTTCCCTGCTGAAAGGGTACGGCACAGCAGAGAGTTGGGAGATCTCATTTTTACAGAAAATTCCGGGGTCCCAGTAATTCAGGGAAAGAAACACAGTAGTCTGGAAGGCAGGGCACTATAGTGAGCTCTGTCTGCAGCACAACCCAAGAAGTCTGCTTTTATACTACTGGATCCAAATCTTTGACACCAGAAGGTACAAAGGTGACTTCAAGACACTAAATAATTTTTTGTTTATCTCCTGCAGGCATAATACAGACCAGATTTAAATGCTTACATTTTCTTTAGAGGATTTTCTAGTGGTAAGATACCAAATAATAAAAGAGAGTAGCTGTCATTAAAAAAACCCAAGCAAACAAAAAAGCTCCCAAACATGCTTAGGAACAAATCTGAAAGAAAAATATTGAGGTTTTATTTAGAGTCGTGCCCAGCAGAGCATGCTCACTTCACACTGGCATCATCTCTACTGCTGAATTATAAACCTCTCAGAAACCAAGGCTATAATTACAGCTGGGTGACACTTGAACTTTCCATGGCCAAACATTTCACAGGACGTAATTTCTGCATGAGATTCCATGGCACACTGTAAAGCTTTGAACTTCTTGCATCAGCTTGGAGTTCTGTGATCCTCTTTTGCCAAGACTTAAATGAATAATTATTGGTAAGTAATGAGAAAAATGAATTACTTTAATTTTTAACAGTAGAAGCAGTAAGATAGCTCATTCTATATTCTTAGTACTGAAGCAAAGGATAGAGAAAAGTGGCCAGCGGTGTTATCTGCAATGTTTTGTTACACTGAGTGATAGCTAGTGGTTTAGAGGAGAGGCCATTTCATATCTTCTTTTGCTTTCAATCACATCTTTTCATTAGTAATGACAACCTCAAAACCACCTGGAGATGGTGCAGATGAGCACTTATCTGGTTATCTGGAGCTTCTCCGAACAACTTTTATCAGCAAAATTGCAATGGGAATTTCAGAAGAACAGTTTTTCTGGTCCTTCTTTTTCCTGATTAGGTACTGCAACACCTTGTTTGCTGCTGCATTCAAGACCTACCCTGCTGCCTTGCTCCAGACAGAATGTGAACCACATCAGATTATTTCACCTGGTTTCCCAAGTGTCTCAGTGGGTGCAAAATTAGTATTGTGACAAGATGACAATAAGTAAAGCTGTTCTTAATCTCTAGGCAAAAATCAGAACGACAGAAAAGCACACAAACTATACTCAATTGTTTCTGTGTCTTCTTCCCCCTGCCCCCCCGCCTTCCCCACAAAATTAAGAAAAGGCAAATTCAGATCAGGTACAGGAAACAGCTGCTAAGATTTAGCACAAGCGGATTGAAAAATAGAGGAAAATGGAAGCCTGGTTATTTGGGTCAGTTAAAATTGGACAAAGCAAATCATTGGAAAACAGAATATAGGGGACAGTCTTGAACTGGCTGGAAGGCAAATAAGATGACCTAATGCAAGCATCTATTTCCAGCATGCTGAATTCCCCTGCACAGTAAACAGCTTTTATAGGCAGGATGTGGACAACTGAAAAATCACATGTCCAGTTAACACTGGTTTCCCTTCCTGTGACTCTGCCCACCAAAAGCATCTCTATCCACTCGCAGGTGCTACCAGCTGGCACAGGTTTCTCAGAGAGAGGAAGGGGCTGAAGGACTGCAGCCCCCTCCCGGTGAGCAGGCTCGGGCCACTGACACCCCCATCGGCAGAACCCAAGTGGCTGCTATGACCCATTTAGTCCTGCTTGTAAAGTCAACACAAACTGGATTGTGCTTCTGACAAACAATGGCAATAAAATTATTTTCTTAAATAATTTTAACAGGTTTGGGTCACTTAATATATTTAGAAATTAAACACCTTACAGTACTTTCCTTCCTTTCACTTTTTTAGTTTTGTTGTGCGTTGGTTTTTTTGAGGAAACACATCAATTAACAGACATTGCCAAAGGCAGAATTTTTGCTTAACAGCTGTTCTTTCACTATAAAGAAAGCAGCAGAATACATTACAGACAGAAAAAAGCATCCCTCACTATACACTGGAGTTAGATAACAGAGACCAAAAAGAAGTTCCAAGAGTGATCAGCCCCTGATACTAATTTTGAAAAAGTTATTTTCCCTTTACATTGATTTTTCTACTCTGAAATGTGAAATGTAGTTCAGAATATCCCATGTGGCATGTCAACTTCATTTACCCACTGCATTTCTAATATGTTTTCTCCATACTCTTCTATCCCATCACAGCAATTGCTGTACGCCACAGCATGCTATCATGTTTTATGCAGAATTTCACAGTAAATTCAATGGTGACTAATGCCTAAAAAGAGCTGCCACAACATGGCCCTACCTTTTATTGCAAAAGCATATACCCAGGGTTTTAGATCTAGTTGTTAAAGAGGAACATTTCTCTAATTTCTATCATTCATTGACAAGCGTGGGAGGGGGTCCACAACAAAATCTCAGTTCCAAGTACCCACCAGACATTCACATCCAGATCTGAATTTAGATCTAGGATTTATAACAGCTTCTTACTTTTGAACTGTTCAGAACCAATATGCTGCATTCAGTCATATATCCACACGTGCAGAATTTGTACATACGGTGGAGCAACAGTTTGCCTGGCAGTCCTCAAAAGCTCACTTAGAAAAGTTCAAAATATGAAACAATGTCAGCCTCTCTAGTATCCTGGATGACAAATTTTGCTTTAGTGTGAAAAGTTATATTACTCCCCTACGTACAAGCAGAAGCTGACAATCTGTTGCTCATCAGTTAGCTGCTAGTTATATCTACATTCAGCTAAAAACTGAGCAATCATAATTAAACTCCATTGACACTACCCATCCAATATAAGACATTGCAAACAATATGATCCCAGTTCATTAAAATATTGAAGCTATTAAGAGAACAAACATTTTCACAATTTGTTAATCACATCCACCAAGATTTGCAGCAGTTTTGCAATGCAATAAATGTTCAGGAGTTGGGAACTGGCCATATTACCAGCTTTGCAAACACTCTGTACTTTAGAAAAGTCTTTTAGAATGGGATGGAGGTGGCAATGTCTTTTCTTCATTGACTGCGGAGGGAGTGCAAACAATTAGCTCAGTTGGGGATGAATCATCCTTAATGCTTCCAAACAGGAATTTGCCAAATTATATACAACATTGATTCTGTTTCCTAGTGCAGGAAGATACAGCTTTAATTATACAATTATTTTTCATTCTTATTGCACAAAATTGTTGCTTCAGACAAAGAATGTCAACTACTATTGTGGTATTCCTTAATTTTTGCCTCTTATATTAGCAAAGACCGCTTAAGAAAAGGGAAGGTGACTATTTTGACTTTTATTTTACATGCGGCAGTATTTAAATAACAGGTAAAAGATTAGTGCTAGATGAATTTAAACAGTCTCAACAGGTTCATAGCAGTCAACCTCTCCTCAGAGTTACGTCAACACCGAGTCTATACCTTTCTATATTGAATTCTCCTCTAAGGGTCAGGTGTGGTTTCTGCCTTGCGGTCTTTCTCTCTCTCCATTTGCTTTGACAAAACAGAAACAAAGTTAATACTAAATTATTTTCTCCATTTCGATTTTGGATGTGTGGGGGGAGGGAGGAGAAAAACTTATGGGCTACTCATACATTTTTATCGCTTTCAGATTTGAGAAGCAGCTGCTTTCCATAGTAAATAACAGCTCTCAAAATAGTTCACTTTGTTGGCAGGTAAATTGCATTATTTGAACGACATCTTTGGGTGATGAACCTGCAAGGTCAGGAAAGAGCTGGTCTTCTGGACATCAGAGAGGGAAAGTGGTGACCATTACGAGTAACTGTTTGTAGTAAAAAAAGAAAGGAGGCACTGCCTGTATTCCAAAAAAGTGGAAGTAGATTACAGGGTAGAGAGATGCCACTGGCATCTGAAGACGCAGCAAAAGGAAGACATCAAGAAGGGGCAATTGTAAAAGAATGAGTTAGAGTATTATTCTAGGAAGGAGAAATAATCTTGTCAAAAAGATGGAAGATTGAAAAACACAGAACTGAACAAGAACGTAGGCAGCATGAAGATGGGATCCACTCCTAATTTGGGCTGTACTCTGCCTGCCGCTTGTATTCAATAAAAAGTGAATTTACTGAAATTTTCACGTGCAGCTGGATCAGAAACAAGGAATTACTATGTCAGACATATTCACCCATTCTTAAACTGCTTTTTAGATTGGTTCAAAATGACCTTCTAATGTCAAAAGCCACATAGCACATATTACTAGCATTCACATATATAGACAAAAAACATACGTACATGACATGGTTAACTGCATTTGTACCTGCTGTCTCTCCATGTGAAATCAACACCTGAACTCTGACACAGGTTGGTGAGAGCAAGATCAGATCTGCTATCTGTCACATCAGTAACTGCTACATGCATTAAAAATTAACAATCTAATTTGAAGGAGTGGCTTGTGGTCTGAAGCTTTATTGGGTTAAAAGCAACACTTCAAGCTAGAAACACGGTTTATCTGTTGCTAAACCCACTGCTTCCTATTACTGCTAAAATGAGATCTCTCTCTCCCATCTGCAATATATCATCTACAAAATCCCTGATCCAATGATATAATCTTCGAACTAGAAGTTTAGACTGATGTTTTGCTTGAGATAATACAAAGCTTTCTTTTCCCATCAGTAGAAATTCATGCCCTGTCAACACAAAATTCACTGTTAATGTACTCAAATGATTTAGTTGGGAGAAAAGACAACTAATGCAATTATCCCTGAATGGTTTAGATATTAATGTCTCTGGAGCATACTAAGTGCCCAAAAAGCCAATTGTAGCTTCTTAGAAATACACCTTTAAGCCTCTGCACCCCTCTATAAGAAAGAAAATCTACCTGCGAGCTTACAAAGAGGGAAGAAGCCAAATTTTTATCCAAATTACTAGAGAAGAGCTCAGTTTATACAGACCATTATTTTCTTCTTGCTTCTGAAACTCAGCAATGCATTCAGAGGTAACAAAATGCACTGATCTTTTCTAAGACATTTTACAGTTTTATGACCATGCCACTCACAAATTTAGCTTACTACTCTCTAATTAATATTCCAAAACCAAAATCAATATAATAATGACCTAAAAGTTTTTAAATCTCTTTGTCTTGAGTGTTTTTATGTTGCTATATTAAAAAAAGAATCTTGGGATCAGATCAGAAGGTGGAGCAAAAAAGGAGACAAATGAAGTTCCTTATTCATGTTGCTATAGCATACCCTTAATCACGTATTTTACATACACGTATGCTCATATATATGCTTGTACAGGCACTTATGTGGTATTAGTAGCTACGCACAGATAATTCAGATACAAGTTTCCAGAGTAACCACTCTACTTCTTAATTTGTAGTAAGCAAAATAAGGTGGAACCAGGCTATGCGCAGGTGGTTTGATTGAATCAGCTGCTAAAACTCACAGCCAGTTCCCAAACTGTCTACTTAACACTGCCTCCAACAAGCCCTGCTGTCCCCCAGTGCCATACCATCTGTGCTTGCTTGGTGTGCAGCTTTTCCTCCTCCTCTTTCACATGTTTAGATTGTACCCCAAAGCCTATATTTCCTGGCCCTGCTCCCAGGGTAGCTTCTTATTACTGTGGCAGCACACAAGGACAGGATAAAGGTATGTCGTCCTTGTACGCAAAAGATGATTTCTGTAATGAATGCATTTCTTCAGGCAAATCCCCACTCTTAGCTGCTCTATTTTAGGATTACTGTTTTAAGTTGCAGTATATTAAACCGTCACTTTAAAAAAAAACCCTACAAAAAATGAAACAGCTGAAATTGATGAGCAGTAATAACAGACCTGATCACCACGAAGATTAAAAAAGTCAGTGGTAACGCTGGGATGTACAGAGTATACCCTTAAAATTTTGCATGCTCAATTCCCAGTGCCATAGATGAGGGGAGACAACTCCCAGGATTTGATCAGCTCTTGAATTAAAGGAGCTGAAGAGGTAAGGATTTCATCTGCTTTACACAGTCTGTACCATAAGCTACTGTGAGTGTTGGCTATGGAGTTTTTATCGCCCCAGCAGCATAGGCTTAACTTTTCACTACCTGACGCATCAGGAAGGATGTTATAGCTTTGTTTCCCAAAGGAGAGACACATACATTGTACAGGCTTTATGCCTCTGTCTTTAAGAATTTCAGACACATTGCCTGATTTCAACCAAATTTGATAGAGAACTTAATGTTTCATGGATGCAGAAATCTGAGTAGAGAATGGAGGCCCAGCAGGGAGAACAGCTGCAGAATATGTCCACACTTCATTAGACTCCAGAAAAATCTGCCAACGGAGGTTCAGGCAGAGCTTGCCCCAAACCACAATTCAGCTCCGAAGCAGAATTTCATAGGAAACAGGTTTCAGTGCACAGTGCAGCTAGAGGTTGTGGACCACTGGAAAAGAAGTGGCCCTAAAGCTCAAGGCTGGCCTCTGGATTTCCCAGAGTACCTGATTTAGGAAAAAGGATAGTTCCATAGGTTCCAAAAGGATGGGAGTTCAAATTCCATCGTATTTTTCCAGTGTCATTTTTCTTTGTATGCAATGACTGTATGCCCTCTTGAAAAAAGGTTTTACTTGACCATAGTCAGTTAGAAAATAGCACCTCTGAATTAATCTTGGGTTCTTCTCTCCCTTATATTTTCTTACTTTTCCAGCAGCAACAATATTATCTTAATAATTAAATGCTGTATAATAACTCATAACTCATAACTCAATAGGAGCAGAAACTTTATAATTATATAGAACGTACATTGAGGAAATGCAGACTTCTCAATAAGGCTAAACAAAATATCAAAACAGATGAAGGCTATTCTATACTTGCAGAAAACCATGGCAATAACTATATAATGATTCACATTCCTGTGTAATTTCAATTATTAAATTCAGGCAAGCAGAATTCTGAAACAGTCAAGTGAATGTTTGTGAACACATTTCATTACACAAGAATGAAATATAAGGAGAAAGCCAGATACTTAGAAGACATCTGAATATCCTAAGAAACTTGTGAGTAAATTTGTCCATGAATTAAACTTTTCTGGGTTTTGGGAGTGGTAACTTGCAAGAGATCACTTATTGACCAAACTCTGCTTCTGTAAAATCAATAGTGGACACTCATTACAGTGAATGAAAACAGGCTGGGATTAATCCTGAATATTTCTGGGTTTCTTTGCATGTGGCTTAAGAGTTAGCTGATTAAAAATAAAAATGCTACCGTATCATCATTTGTTCTAGAAAAATAAAGAGAATTTTGGTGGCAGTATAAACAAAACAAAAGAGGTTTGTTGTCAAGACAGTTGACTTGGTCTTGAAAAACAAGCGTTCAGTCCTTCAGTTCACGTGAAGGGGCAGAGAAAGCAGTCTGTTACATTGCTACCTGAAAGACAGCGATAATAATGTTCGTATTCTCCTGTTTTCTGTCTCTCTTGTGTATTTAGACTGTAAACTTCTAAGATAAGACTTGTTTCTTTTTGATAGTGGAACGAACCAGGTAGAGATTATACTGTTAGAAAAAATATCCTTTAAAAGCTTTAAGTTGAAGATGCTTTTAAAAAGGGTAGCCGTACTAAATCAAATTTCTTAGGTTTTTAAAATTGTGCTGGACACCTTGTGAGAACAGCTTTATCTAGGAGATAAGTAATTTCTACTTTTGGTCTTGACTAAAATCTAGATGTGCTAGGTTTATAATCTCTACAGGATCCCATGTGTTATTTATAACCCCTGGAGAAGATCAAGTAGCATTAAAAAGTTAGAACAATTTTCACAAACTTGATTTCTGCACTGTCAAATCTCAACCTACCCAAACCCTCTTCAAATCCTTTCTGTCTACGTCTTTCTTATGAGAAGAGCTAAAATTTATTGGCAGTCCAATGACTTTGATTTGGGCAAACTTAAATAAAGGCAGTAGGGGGTTAAAAGGGAGTATCATGTCCCAAAGCCAAAAAAAAGGACACTAACAGAAGTTTTGATCATGCAGGCTTAAAAAGTAGAACAAGTACTCCAGTTGAGTTGGTACCACACAGTAATGCCAAATGGACAGAAAGTGAAATGTTAAGACTGAGTATAATGCAGCAGAGGAAGTCAGAGATCTGAAATTTACCTTTAGTATAAATGTAAAGGAAAGCAGAGAAAAATAAGCCATGTACAGCCAAAAACTCACTGTACCTCACAGCAGGATATCCTGACTTGGCAGGATATCAAAAATACAAATAATATTCATTCCGTGCACTGCCTTAACATAATCCGTGCTAGGGTTAACTTTATCTTACTTAGATATCTACTAAGAGAATGCATTCAAGTCTGATGGCATTTCCATGTAACTTCATGCACACTTGACTTGAACAGTATGGTAGTTAAGTTACTCTTCTGTAATGCTATTTGTGGTATTTTGGGCTAAAATATCATTCTTCTGAACTGCTCAGCTGAATCCACAAAGACAGTGGTTCTGTCTGAGACTTTTGCTGCATTAAGAAGGACAGCAGCTATCCCTACGTGCGGAGGTCAGTGTTTGCTTTGTTTCTGAGTTCCATTAAAAGGCAGGTCTATGAAGAATGAGGTATTGAAAGCAGATTTTAAATCTAATTGAGCATAAAAGGTTTGCCAAGTTTCAAGACTGAGCTGAATCATATGAAATTCAACACCCACTAAATATTATTTCTCTCGACAGGCTGCAGGAGAGAGTTTTAATGATTTTACTTCTTAGACTGAGCCAGCAGGTACCCAGAAAAGATCAGTATAATTGCTATTTCTAATTCAACAGATTTTAAATTATTTCAAGTATTAAAGTGTCTTTCACGTTGCCAACCAGAGGATACAAGGCACAGGGACGCTAAAAAAACCAAGATCCCCTTTGTGAACATGAGTCCTGATTCTCTGCTACTTCTGCTCTTGGTTCTGGGATACCGGAGGGGGAGAAGAGCGCTTTAACATCATTTTGTCCCTGTGTGAGGCTTCTATATGGAAAGCAAAACAAAGTAGAGAAAAGGAAATATTTATGCAGCTCAGAGTATTTTCTCTCATCAATTTATGGGAAAAAATAACAGAAGCCCCTTGAAAATCAGAGGATTTGAATTCTACACAAATACTTCATCTCAGAGACTGTGGAGGTTCTGACTTGCAAGGTGCCTGCCAACATCTTGCCACTCACCTGGCAGGCCACAGGATGCTGCTGTTACAGATCTCGGTTCTCAGGGATGCATAGCTCTGTCAGCTTCACTGAGGCCAGTTACTAAATATTAGTCACCTAAAGACAAGAATCTGGAGATTTTCAGATTCATCACTGCTATCTAATGGTTGGCAGAAGGGAAGTTGGTAAGGATTGTGCAAGTTTCTGTCCTCGAGTATTAAGGCTTTAAAAATGCCTAGTTCCATGGGAGCCAGCTTTCTGGCTTGCTGAAGATGGCCCTAGGCAGCACAGGATGCACTAAGTCCTTGTCAATAATCTGAGTCTTTTCTGGGAGCCTAGAGCCAAACAGAGAGGCTGAACTCCCTTGGAACATGACTTGAAGTCCACCAGGAAATTGTGCTAGTCATACCTTTTGTATGAGGGTAGGTTTCAATTAACTAGGAAGTCTAAGATTCAAGATGTTCTGATTTTTCAGTCACTTCTGCTTGTAACAATGCATCAGCTTGCTAATATTAATATTTAACAAGCAACATGCTTATCATTCTGGGCAGAGTGAAAATGGGCAGTATGCTGAATTTCTTATGCCTATTGTACATGGGAAATATATTCGAACTCATCTTTTCGCTTATGGCTTAAGAATTGTATACTCTCCTCAGCACTCGGTATTTCACTTAGCAAAGGACAGCACTTTATAACTATTAAATGCACTGCCTTAGGGATGTGGTAACCCATTGACTTGACAAGTCTTTTAAAAAAATGCTATAGTCAAACAGCAAGGCAGGATACACAGGATTTATCAGATAAGCTGAAAAGTCCCTAATGACCCCAAACACTTCAGGCAACACTAAGTATAAAAGTCATTTTGATGAACCTGCAAATCACATATAAATCAGGAGAGAATTTTTGTGTCCAAATATTTTTAAAGGCATATATTTCCATTGTGTCTTCTTTTTCACCCTCTACAAGTCCCCTGACATGAAAATATAAGAAATCTTTGTGTTAACTGATCTGAATTAAACATTTTTTCACTTTGGCTCCCTACATCCTTTTTTATGGCTTCAATGGGAAAATGTCAGCCTTCACTCATTTTCCTTTCCCATGCCTTACAACATGACACATTTTTGTGGGATAACTTAAATTTAAAAAGGGGGAGACAAAAATGATGCTTTCCCACATGACCATGTCAATGCTATGCTTGTACTGAGGATAATTTTAGCTATATACTACATGCAGAAGTGACAGGACTAAGCGACATACTCTGTTCAGGGTGCTGGTGCCTGCCAGTCTGCTATTCCAACAATATTCTGTAATTAATGTTGAGTGAGCAATAAAGAAAGACCCAAGAGAAAGGCAAATCTGCTTGTTTTCTTTTCATTATGGATGACTATGCAAGAGGAAATCAGGAATATTCTGACAGTGCAGCTAAGATCTGGAAACTGTACATCTGTTTTGATCATTTGGACCCCAGCATTCATAAAGATGAGCAGTTTATTATGCTCAGTGCCATTTGTCAATACATCTTTCCCTATTTGTCCCTGCTGAGATTATGGCTGCTACAAAGTTAACAGCTGGCACTAGCATTGACAGCCCAGGGCCAATTTATGGAACTCAGCTGGTAAAATACTGACCACTTCTGACACAAAAGAATGTCACTCTCCAAGCCATCCAACTCACTGCCCTTCTGCTGCCTCCTTTCTTCCTTTTGGCAAGAGCTACCGCAGCGTATACTGTTTGCCAGAGCTCTGAACTCCAGCAAACCAGCAACGCTCCCACCCCTCCCACGAGCTTAGAGGCTTTTTGCCACTCACCCCCCTAGTTTTCCTTCTGGCAGATGGTCTGCTGCACCTCAGCTGAATTTTGTGCCCCGACTACACCACACTAGAACTGAAACTGCCCACTTAAAATGCATGCATAGGTACAGAAGTCAGTTTGATTGTTGCGGGGTGCTGGGAATAAACATTCTTTTTCTTTTTTTTTTTTTCCCCTTAAGAATTGCATATTAAGTTCTAGATTTTTCCTGCTAAAGGAACCTGTTTTACAATTGCAAAAGGAAGATTATCCTGAAGAATACATTTTTTTCTTAGCCTAGCAAACTTAAAAATATTGGCAGGCTTCCTCTTCCCCCCATCCCCCGCCCAATCCCCATGGGTGGAATCTCACTGAGTACAACTGAGAC
Source organism: Fregata magnificens (assembly GCA_013389945.1). Classification (NCBI taxonomy): domain Eukaryota; kingdom Metazoa; phylum Chordata; class Aves; order Suliformes; family Fregatidae; genus Fregata; species Fregata magnificens. The sequence continues at coordinate 281,514 of WAAD01011670.1, forward strand.
TTTGCATTACGGGTGAAAATGTCCTCCTCCCTGTATCTCTGGCCAAAATGACAGACCTAGGGACATCTCATGCTCCAGTTTGACTGACTGTGGGGCGCTGCTGCATAGACTTACTGCCATACGTGTTACAATTAACACCACTGAGTGAGAGGACATGCAACTGAGTTGTCGCCAAGAGAACAACTTGCCATATAGAGCTTTACAGGCCTGTGTACTGCTAGGATTTTACAGTGCCATATATCTGATAAACCCACAGTTGTGTCTATACTGCTCCTTCCACCCTTCCTGTGTAAAAATTGCAACAGGCAGTCACCTGCTGTGCTCCACCTTCCGTGTTCTTGTTTTGTACATCAGCATCTTGTATTTTTAGATCTCTTAACACATCATTTGTTGGCACACAAAAGCAAACAAGATGCACCAAATGATCCTGGCTGGCACAGTTTATAATACTTTCTGTCCCCCGCATTCCAGCTGGAGCTGTGTGTATAAATCAATCTCATCTCAGGATAAGTCAAAGTCTACAATTGCCCAGGTTATCTCAGAGCTCTTTTATTAGGTGAAATCTTAGTCCAAGTGAAGTAAACCAGAACAGTTCCAATTAAGAGTATTAAAAATTACTTGTGGACCCCATGCCTAGCATGTTGTTATTTCACCTCTCTTTGGGATGGAGTGCTACTACTGCCGAGACAAAGAAAGGACAAACTTAAGTAAAAAAAATGACTTCAGTTTAAAATTACTTGTGTTGTCTACTACAGTCAACAGTATCTCCTTAAAAGAAGGAACAGACCTAACCAGCTAATACTTGAGAATAAGGAATCTCCAGCTATCACTAACACACTGTTAAAATACCCATATAGCTATTACCAACGTGTGCTGCTTTCGCTGGTTGTTGAGCACGTCCATCATGTACCACACACACATGAATTCACAAGTCAAGCTCTTAGGCCATTTTCTCCAGTGCTTTCTCCTTGGTGCACTATATTCCTTCAAGTAGACAAGACACAAATAGACATCACTCCCCCCATCACAAAAATATTTTATTCTTGCACTTCACCGCAGTAGATAAAAATTCCGGTAAGGCAATGGAAAATCCTGTTGTTTCTGTGTAGCATGTTTCTGTTAGTCATCTTACTCATGGAGAAGAAAAGTGCTCTTACAAGGCTGGTGGGACCTGAACGCCCTGTTTGTTCCTGGAGGATCGCATTTGTGTAAAGAATTTTCAATAGAATCATGCTTGTGACAGCTTTGCATTGCAGCTTTTGGGAAGGTTTCACAAGCTCGACTGTTCAATAAATAATCCTTTGGAGCCACAACAGTGTTCAGAAAAGCTTTACAAGCTGGCAACTAGTATGCAGTGCAGCCATTCTGAATAGATTTTAGAAGCTGTGGATCTTGGCTGGGCAGATAAGAAAGCGTCATTTTACTGGGCAACAGTGTAAATTATAGAGGTAAGACGTAAATTTCCCTAAACCACTACTTTTTAGTGTGGTGAAATCTATCAAATGCTTCAAAGTGGTGGGATGTGCAAGTAAGGCCTTCTGTGCAAGAGAACACAGACTGTATTTACAAATACCATCTACAAATAATATTTTGCAGAACTGCATTGCAGGCAGCCTGTGGGCACATAATTTACACAGATTGTTTCACTTCTGTTGTTACCTGAACACTGTATCACCAAGAAGGAAGGATTTACTTTGCTCCAATGGGGTACATAGCAAACAGATGAGATCTCACTGCCCTCCCAGAGAAGAAAATCAAGAGCTGAACTTAGGCTAATTTGTCCCACTAACAGTCTGTATTTTCACCTGAAGTCTCTGCAGAAGCTGAGGGGATTCTGGAGACAGCTCGAGAGACAGCACAGAGGTAGGAGGAGCCAGGGCTGTGCTGTGACATGAACAGTCCATAATAATGCAGTTTTACTCCTAGAGCAGATAACACACTTACACAGAGAGCAGTAAGACATGCAGGCACTGCACTTTGTTACACTCTTCAAGGTATACAACCTGCGCTAACAGCAGTTGCACTGGACTGCCACTGAGAGCCATCTCAAAACAATCATCCACCCAGACTCCAAGTTTCAAACCATGTCCAACAAGCATCTGTAACTCACAGTTTAGGTCTCCAGCTAAATACACCTATAGCTTATTTTACACAGATGCTGTTGCTGCAGCTGAAATGTACAAAACTTCTGAGAAGTTGAGCCTATTTAAGCCTTAAAATAGACTTCCAAAACTGAGCAATCCAATCACAAAGCAAATGTGTATGCAAATTCCAGATGAAATATGACAGCCTTGCTTTCTAGGCTTCACAGAAAGATCAGTCCATCAGTGATAACTAGCTTAGGTTAATTCCACTAGTACTTGGATTGTACGAAAAAGCAGATCACTAATTGAAAGATGAAACTGGAGATAGGCATCAACAATCCAGTCATTCTGAATGCCTTCTAAAGATGAGAAAAAAGTAACGTGTTAATCTCTATAAAAACAAAAGATATCTTCATTAGTGTTCAATTCAGAAGTCACTGTGTGACACTACAGTTGCACATGAATGACTGAACAAAGCTGCTAATACAGCAGGACCAGATTTTGCCCCTATTTTACACCTTTCACTATTTATTACTGTACAGGTGATAAAGAGTAAACATGTCTGACATATTTTTTATTCCAATATTTTAAAAACTACTAAAGAAAAATTTCAAAACTCTCCTCTCCTCACCATTGCTGCTCATCTGTCCCCTTCATTTGGCTTAAGAACTGCCAGCATAAGGTTTGGCAATGCAAAATTTTAGTGGCAGGCAGCCGCACCACAGGTAGCTACAGAAACAAACAGGTAGAGTGCTTTTCACAGCAGCATTTCTGAAATTATTGTGACAAAAATAAAGCAACATAAGAATTCAGGCCCAGAACCCAAATAGCCTGTTCCCTCATTACGATTATTATTCACATGAGCAGTCCTACAGAGACTGAGGAAATTTCCCCAGTAGGCAGCAGTGTGGGCGTGATCAGGTGCCCTTGGAAGGCAAAGATCCCAGTGCCCTACATGGAATTAGTGGGCATTGAGCAAAGGGCCACCAAGCACAGCCCTCACCATTTTCTAGTACAAGTGCTAAACAATCCGCTTCACTTCTGCTTTCTCTAGCAAATACTTAGCAGATATGTACATGTGAAGCATGACATTGTACATACAATTTTGCTGTTGGGAAGAGAGAACAAACCATTTGTGACAGATGGTAGTCGTGCTGCTTAATGCAATACTGGAAGACACTTAGTTACACACACTTAAGATACAGTGACGGAAACAGCATATGGACCTAAACAGAATACAAGAGGCATTAAGCTTAAAACTTTGAAGCTTTTCCTTTGAAATGGTCTTGTTTTACCAGAGACATTTACTAAATGCAAAAACATTGTTTCCACTGAGTTCTAGAAAAGGATTCGGTAATTGCGGGGGTGGGGAGAGGAACTCTGACACATACTTTCAAGACAAAAGTGTACAGCCAGCCTTCAGATTTTTCATGCTGCTCTACACTCCTGATACATCTCCTGAGCTATTTTTTAAACGTATGTACATCTAACATAACATCTAAGATCTAACATGAATAATAACTGAAATGATACATAATTAAACATTTTGCACATCAATGTGTGATATTGATGGTTTAAATATTTTATGACTAATATGTTCAGTTAGGTTTAAGCCAAGCTACTGAGTTATTTCTCCCTCACCTCCACTGCCCTACATCTGAGAGTACTGATATAGCTTTCACCACAAGTTGAAAAGAAGATTTCAAATCTACTTCCTGGAAGAGTGGTTAAATAATTACTGTCATGCTAAAAAAAGGAACATTCAGACAATAAAGGATAAGGAAAAGGCATCTCTTTCTACTAGCACGTAATCCACAGCATCCTCTCTTGTGCTCAGTTTTCAACAATGTGAATGCTGGTGATGGAGCTCTTCCTTTGCAGGACCAGTAGCCCAAGGTACCAGCCCCCAGAGCCCCTGGACCTGTATCCCATATGTCATAAAACATGGTGCCTTCTGTAATGCCAGCATTTATCTGAACCCATTTACTGCACTTGGGTTAGTCGTGTCAAGTTCAGGGCCTCCAGGTTGAATAAATCAGTGGTTCAGAGAGTTCCCTCTGTATTGCTCTGCTGGCTAATACTAAGTTACTAGATAGAGAATTGCTCCTTGGGCTCAGTGAGTGAGATCTTTATTTCTAGTGTTGAGGACAAGAGGCTCTGTCCTTGCTGATTACTCATGTCTGGAGGTTGTTACATTTGCAACCTGTCAGAGGATGTACTACACATGAAGAGAAGGAAAAAAAGTTCAGCGACGGCAAAACTCCTCTTTAGGTCGCTCGACTTTTTTAGTTCTACTCAATGAAACTTTTGCAAGCATTTCCTTCTGGCTTTTTTCCCTCTCATGCTGCATTTTCCTTTACCTTTAAACTTGCAGTGTATTTTCAGGTACCACTCTGAAATGCCTTGTGAACTATCGTGTTTATTATACTTCAGCATATCCAAAGAACTTCTCTTTAGTTCACAGACGGAAACATTTCCCTTTTTTCTTTTCCCAGTTTCTGCTTAAAAAAGTGCCAGCCCCAAACAGCATAGAAGGTGTTGAAGGCCAAACCACAACGTCACCTCCACCTCTACAACCCTCTTCAGAAGCATTAGCATAAAGTAGACCGTTGTGAAGATAAAGTTATACCCTGAGAGAGCTAATAAAGCAACAAAAATCATGAAGAATACTAACATCATAGTTCTGCAAATATTTATATTCAAGACTGATATTCATACTCAAACTACTAATCCCAGGATTTTCCAAGATGTTTGAAGGAGGGAGGTACCTAATTCCTTTTGGCAATAGGACTGAGGAACCTAGTCCCTTGGTTGATAGTTTTACTTAACATGTGACCTGAAATACCCACAGGTACAGTCCAATAAACAAGGAAAATCACATCACACAGCCATTCTTAGCACTAGTTAGGGAGATATGTATATTCCAAAGGGATTAACTGGTCTGTGGTCTGCTGCCAAAGCTGGTATCATACACACCGCGTACTATGCTGAGTACGCTGTCAATTGGTGACCATAAATATCTGTTGTAATAAGGGAGATACAGTCAGTTATACAGCTGGGATAGCAATAGAAGGGCACATTCACTGAAAAAAAATCAATTTTAATTAGGAAGACAATTATATTTTCTCCCAAAGGTTGCCAAGGTCTCAAGATTTATCTTTAAGGTGATGGAGAAGTAATCTTTTGCCATTCTATATCTAGTGGGTAGCATTGAACTGTGGAAATATTTCAGGTCCAAGGGAAGACCATAAGGTCCCTCAAGATCTTACAACCCAAGGCAATAAAAATCACTGGCACATCATTAGCCTGTCCCCTGCAACAGCAGTTTATGATTATATCCTTTGATTTCTCCAAGCAAAGGTTTGTTCAGCTTAGTCTCAAGCTATGTAGCAGTGATTGGGCCTACACTGCTGCCTTCATTCCTATTTATAGCTTAGCTTTGTATAAGTAGAAAACACTAGGTTAGCTACCATCTCCCCTTAAAACAGGGACAAACTATAAAAATGCTCAAAAGGCAATCAGCTGCTTGGCCACCGTGAGTTACTTTGTTTGGGACTTTTATTGAGGTAATTTGTTCTAGTAGCTGAGAGAAGAAACTATCCAGATATTTCTGGAGCAGTAACCATTTGCTGCCAAGCCTTTCCATTTTAATGAGGAAAAGTCAGCAGTAGAATTAGACAGTAGGTACTTGCTGAACATTTCTAGACGTCGATGCTTGCCTTTCCTCTACTGCCGCTTCCTGCTTTCTCTGGTGTAAGTTTAATCTCTCTGCTCTGCCATGATCTCTCACTTTGCTTCTCGGACACAATGTCAATAGCTACTCTACCTCGTGCTTCTTCAGATCATTCCCTCAACACTTACCTTTGTCAGGGTAACACACTAGAGCTGCTTTGTCTCCTTCTTGACTACTTGCAAGTAAAATACCCTGTATGTAACTAACAGAGCTGTACCCGTAAGTTCAGGATCACCTGGTACCTTCTCATCCTTAACCCTTCGCCTGCTACAGTCTTTACCCTGTAAACTTGCCAGGGCAGATCTGTCTCTTTTTGTGTGTGTGTGTGTCTGTACAGTACACTGCATCCCTGGTGCAAGATACTTTTGTAGTGTGATGCCCACTCTGTCCAATAAGGGAACGAATACAAATTCCAGGCAAACTACTGAAAAATCATAATTGGCCGGAGACTCATCCATCTGCTTTGATGAACACCACCATTTGTAATAAAAAAGATGAGCACTGGATCTTCCGAAGCACTACTAGAAAAAGATCTGTCAAACTGTTGCCAACATTCATATCTTCCTCTTCTCTCTACAATGGATTGCTATTATAGACTTCAAACATATTCTGCTCTGAAAACACCCCATTGATGTCAAGATGTCTTCAGCATATAAAACAAGTGCAGGATACATAAGAGAGAGGCACAGCATGGCTCTGGAATTTTGCATATTCTTGCAGCAGATTTCTACTTTTTGAGATGTTGGAATTGCCAACCAGTGGCCCAAACCTGCAGGACCTTCCAGGGTGATCAATCTGCAATTTTTACATGTCTTATTTTTTCTCTGAAAGATATCCTATTATATATTACCATGGTGATACTGCTGTGGTTTTGTTTCAAATTGTAGTCAAATCAAAGAAGAACGTTTCTGAAACAATAAAATATTCCTGTGGCTTTTCAACACCACAGCAATTTTAAGCTGTGCAATGCATACTGTTCTATATACTTATCTCCCAAACCCTCAAACACCTTCTTGTCCAGCTGTCACAAATTTGATCCTGAAACGTGTAATCTATTAGCATCTCAGGAGTGCTGAAAACTCCTTACTTCCACTGACACCACTTTAGTGGCTCAGCACCCCAAAATCTGTGATCTGTGTTTATCTGATTTAAAGATCTAACCCTGAACAGCATTACTGTGCGCTTTGTGAGGCCTTTGACTAGTTTCAAACCTAACAGTCTTACAATAAGTATAATGCAGTCATTAGCATAAATGCAGAACATACTAATATTGACCAAATATATACAAGGAATTAATATCAGTGTGAATTTTAATGAGCTACAAAATAAAGCTCAGGACTAAGACTGAAAATACCTGAGTTTTGTTTCTGTCTATCTTGGTGATCCTGGAATTGCCAAAGTGGTGTGAAAGCTGTGGAAGTAAACCCATGGAGGGAACTCGGACTTCGGAGGGACTTTAGGAGATTAATTTCAGTTGTAAATAAGAAACGTGCTTATTCTTTTCTGTAAAACACTAGAACAAGCCTTTCTAAAATAGTGTTTTATAATTATAAATGCTGGAAAGCTTTCTGATTAAATGTGATTGGATTCAGGGATGTTTTTATTATGCGATTTCAACAAACAAACTTGAGAATAAAATTCAATTTAATTTCAGGAAGCAACGCGAGAGGGTAAATTTAATAGGAACATATTGTTCCAGGCATGCTCTATGCCAGCCTGCAGACCTTAAGCAAAGCCAGCCATCTGAGAGCAGCAGGGGAGAGAATGAGAGAGACAGAGGGAGGTAAAGAATGAGAAGGAGGTGGAGAAGAACAGAGAGAAAGAGACAGATAAGAGAGGGAAGTTCCTGTCAGATTTTTCTGTGATGAGAGAGAGGAGTTGAGCACCGTGGGAGAAAGAGATGTGAGGGAGACTCTGAGCTGACTGTGTATAAAATAAAAAAACAATACATACAGCACAAGTCCAAGACACTATCCAACTTTCATAAAGTCAGTGGAAAGACTTCTCTAATTTCTCTGGTGGCATTGCCGCAAGCCGTCAGTAAATAAAAACCAGGCTCTGTCCCTCTCTTCTCCTGGACTTGGCAATAGGAAGGGGCTGTTGAACACAGAATGACTCGGTCTGACCCTTGCTAATCAAAGTCATCAGATAACAGTGAGAGGGGTTCCCCTGGAATTAAATGGACATTGCTTTTAACCACATAGGTGCTCCCCATGCCATGCTGGCACACGCCAATTGAGTAGTGGAAGGGGAGGTAACAGGATAGGACTGAGCATACCTAACCAGTAACTCTTTCTAGAGCAGGTTGCAAGATTTCAAGGTCTCCAGACAGAACAATCTCTTTCAAGAGCTTTAACAGATGTTTTTCAGCAAGTTCTAGTGAAAAGAAGACAATAAAAATTGCCCTAAGCCCTCTTAGGGGAGACACCAGTTTGCAAAAAGAGCTTCAGCACATCAGCTAACAATCTTGTTGCTGTTTCTTTGTCCTTCCTCCCTCCAGCTCCTGCCTCCTGCTCATTTTGTTTACTGGACCAGATTGTAAGATCTGCAAGGACTTTTTACAAGGGCATGTAGTGACAGGACAAGGGGTAATGGCTTCAAACTGAAAGAGGGTAGATTTAAATTGGATATAAGGAAAAAATTCTTCACTATGAAGGTGGTGAGGCACTGGAACAGGTTGCCCAGAGAAGTAGTGGATGCTCCATCCCTGAGAGTGTTCAAGGCCAGGCTGGATGGGGCTTTGAGCAACCTGGTCTAGTGGAAGGTGTCCCTGCCCGTGGCAGGGGGGTTGGAACTAGATGATCTTTAAGGTCCCTTCCAACCCAAACCATTCTATGATTCTATGATCTCTGGAACAAACGCTGTGGCACTGCATTTGAAAATATGCCATATGCGTGTTTGATTTTAACAATACTGCTGATGAGAATATTGAGTAGAAAGGTTTCACCCTAATGATTCCTGAAACTTAGCTGAAATCGCTGGGACACAGGATGTTCTGTCTGATATGCAGACAAAGGGTGGGAATGAATTTTCCCAGGTATATACCAGCTGAGCACTATTCCTGTAAATATCAGTTGGTATAGCAATATATAAATGGAATTTCTAACCATGAGAAAGGGCTCTGTGCTTAATGGAGCTAGTTTGTGTCTATACAACTAGTGTGGGGCTAGCTTGTAAGACAATTTGGAGGCAGGATCTCTTTGCATCAAATCTTAGCTCTCACAACATCTCTATAAGTGAACTTGGGCAGATAATCTAAATCTAAGATATGCCGCTTCTACTCATGCCATTGTTTATTATTCCGATTGTCCAAATCAAACATTTATCAAGGTAATAGAGCCCTCTTTCTCAGAAAATGTTTTAGTAAAAGGCTTGCACTAAAATCTAACTTCTCCACAGGATGGTGAAGGTCAACCAACTTTTGTAACAAAAGTAGCAGATCTATAAATAATATAAGCCTTTAAACTTATGTTTGTTTGACTGGCAGGGAATTTCAGGCAGCTTTAGATTCTTTTCAAAATCCCTCCCTTAAGCAAGGCAACTTTCAATGCAGAACTGGTTTTCTATTAACATGTTCTCCGTTGCTATGTGGTTATCCTATGATGTACAATGATTTATGAACACAGATAGGATTAACTCTGACCTTGTGAAAACCAGCAAGTTCCCTGTTCCTTTTCTCCTCACCTGAGTAACTTACTGGACCCCTTAAACAAATTAAAGGAATAAGTAAGAGTGACTGGAAACACTGCTGGACTATTTAAGCAAGCTGCAGAGAACTACACTGGATAATTTATTCTTGTGAGAAACATAATGATCACCCAACAAGTTTGGTTAGGAAGGTGGTTTATCAGGCCACCTTGATATAGTAGGGCAAAAAAATACACAGAACACCTACTGATGATGGATTGCAAGATATATTAATACAGAAAAGGATTGAGATTTACTTTCAATAGTAGATTAAGGTGCTCCAATGCAGCCAAGACTAGTTCTTTTGAAACAACAGGGACCCAGTTTCTTCTAGATAAGGACTTAATTTTTATTGAAAACCTACCACCTTCAAACTGCTTGAAAGTTGAAGCACTATAAAACTGTCAAATAACACCATTATTAAAAGCTTTATTTGACAAATCTTCCACTGCTGGGATAACTTGTGTGTTTGCCTTCACTCTCACATGAAATAAAATCATTCACTTATGCAAACTGCTGGCAGGAACGGAAACAAATGGGGTTCTCAGCACAGGGTGAAACACGCTATCCCGTTTCTGCAGCTTAATGGAAACCATAGTTATTCATAAATCATAAGGCACTCAGACTGGAGAGCTGCTCTACTGCTTGTTGCACAATACTTTGGGAAATGTTTGGGATGGGCTCACAGGAAGCTCCACATACTGTTCTGGAGTAGCTAGTAATTTTTCAGGAGCAGCCTACAGGTAGAAAACATCTGCACGGAACTGATCAAGGGGAAGAAAAGTGACTGAACGATATCTGACAACCAAATCTAGGACTTATTTTAACCTCCTTGTAATAAAAAAGTGTTAGGAGCTCTGCTAGATGGTCTGATAGTTAGCCTTTTATCTATGACCAGTGACCTTTTGCCAGCACTTGCTATTGATTCATAGATTTTTAAGGCCAATAAGGACCTTTACAATTAACATTACCTTGTGTGAGCTTTCTCTGCTGAGCATCACCTTAGAGCAGTCTGGTATGAGCAGCTGATGGATAAATACCTAACAGTATACCTCCCATTTAGGAAGGATTGACTTGCAAGTGGGTCACAAGCATTCGAGAAGATTTATCAGCTTCAAATGTCTTTGATATGCTCCCAAACTTCAAGAATCTTTACATCTGGAAATGCCTGGGGAGGCTTCTTGTTGATTCCCTTTTTAATAAAGCCTTTAAATAAATAAAGGACAACTTAAGATTCCTAGCTGGCCCTCCAGGAAAACTGCAGGATGTGGCTTATAAGGCAAGCAGGCAAATTCCTTTCTTGGGAGATCTCCCCAAACACCTCATCTTCTAGTACATGCTTTGCCATTGCTAAGAGAGTTACCTTCTCTAGTGATTGATTTCATCATGCTTTTGAGTGTCATCTTGGGACAGCTCTCACGGGATGTGAAAAATCCTGGTGATTCCTAAGTAGATGTGGCTACATTTCCTGTGGTGCTTACATCTACGTGCTGGGGCAGTGAGCAACAAGGGACCCCACTGGGCTCTGGAGAGCCTCCAACCTCAACAGGCAAAGGCAGAGTGAGAGCAGAGGAAATAAGACTTTCCCAGATCCGGTTATATTTTGAATGGGATTTAAGAGAGAATTTGGAACTAGCAAGGTTTTGTTTAAGAAAGTAACCAAAATTAGTTTTCTGTTTTGCCACATAAAGACCAGGAAAAAAAATTATCAGTACAGGGTGGAGGGGGATCTGAGCTGAATCACACTTAGAGAAGTGAGGCTTAAAGTCCAACCAAGCAGTTGCAAGAGCGCAAAAACTCTAACACCCCTTCTGTAATGAATTCTGTCAATCAGAGCAGAAAGTCCCGCTTGAAGTTAATGTTCCCTGAATATTTTCCCCATCTACTTTAAACTGTGAAGTCTGGACCGCTCCTTCGAGATCTGGGAAACATTCTGCCTAGCAAAAACATTATTGGGCACAAGTAATAAAACAGTGGCAATGACAGAATTACATTTTCAGGACCCCAAGATAAACTAACAGCATCTCACAAACCTTCGCCATGTTCTACTGCTGCATCACTCACACAGGCATTTTCATTGTTTAATAGCTTGACTTTTAAGATTTATAATTGTTTATTTTCTTACCAAATAACACGTCTTTGCCTATTCATTCTATTCTTGTGACATGCCATTCTGGTTCTGGCTGCACAGGATTAGCTTCAATGCCTATCATGCATTGGTAATCTAAGTTTTATTTTTGGCTCTGCACTGCATCTTT
>WAAD01011673.1:8052-19969 GCA_013389945.1 Fregata magnificens
TTTTTTTTTTAACATTAAGAATATTTAAATAAAGCCCTAAAACCATCTTTTTCAAAACGGCTGAAAGCAGGCAGCCAACGAGCCCTGCTGGTTGGAAAGTCTCTGCAGCCAAGGTCAGCTGTCTGGGTGGCCATGAGGTGACACTCGGCTCAGGGAGGCACCCAGGGCTGGCAGGACCTGAAAGGTTAGCCTAAAAAAATTCCAGAACTAATATGGAAGTATTTTTGATTATCAAGTTAAAAGAAAAATTCTTTTAATCAACAGAAGAGGGGCAGTTTTGTTCCAAAAACAATATGGGTTGCCTGTTTTTCACATTTATCTTTCAACTCAAATTTCAAGGCAGCCAGTAAAGTTGATTAAAATTCATGACTTTTGCTTGCAGCAATACCACTGCACTCTGATCCATCATACATAAGCCTGATAGCATTGCTTCTCCTGGCACATGGAAACAGAAAAGCAGCTCCTCTTCCCATAGTCCTGTGCCTTACATGAGCGCTGCCCACCCTGTTTTTATGCAGAGTCAGTTCTGCCTGACTTGTTTTTGTGCAGGTGCACATATGTGGGTTTTTTTAAAACACCAATCTCTATCTCTGAACTAATCACTGATGTATTTTTGAGCGCCACTAACCAAGTGCATGCATTAATCAACTACTTAATTTGGAACTAAGGGGAATGAGAGGGAACTTAGCATATGTCCAAATGAAGTAATTTTATAGAGGCAAGCATAATTTACTATTTCACTTCCACTTGTAGCACATTTTCTGCTCATAAAGTGTAAAGCTATGAAAAGGGAAGAAAGAAGAGTGGGTTTTTTGTATGCACTGTCCACAGACAACCTTCCCTACAGTCTGGAGCAGGGTTACAGCGAGCGGTAATAGATGCAGCTGACTGAAGTCAGCAGAGCCGTGCTGATTTACTCCATATGTTGAGATGGCTTGCATGTTCCAGGCATGCAGCCTGTAGTAACTCATGGGTTTATGTCTTCTTGAGTACTTCTCGGCCGTTCAAAGCACACAGTAAGTTTCCATGGAAAAAAAAAAGAAATGTTTTCTGTGGGTCAGTGAGCAATTACCTTTGCATGGCAGCAAGTGATCGCGTACACCAGATGACAGCAGGTATTTCCGGACAGGGTAAATCCAGCTGGTATCAGTGACGTACTAAGTGGCATCATTATATCACAGTCCGTTTAGAACCAAAGACCAGACATCTCGTGCTGGAAAACCAGCACTGGTATAACACCAAACTCATATGACAAGATAGGAAACTAATATACCAAGAATTTGTGGTCATGTGGTGTATTGCCCTCCCAAGGCAGTGCTGTTAACCAAGGAGCCTGAGCCACCTTTAAGTTCTGCTAAGTACATGCTGCTTACTTAGTTGGCTTCCTTTTCCTTTGCCATTTCTTCCCCTGTTTAAGTAAGAAGCCAAAAAACCCCACGGAAGCACAGCAAGCTCTCAACACTGGACAAAAGACAGGAAAAGTTGTATTAAACGAGTGGGAACCTTCATATTTTTAATTCCTTTCTATCAATCCAGGAGCATCCCATGCCAGAAGGGAGTAACAGGATGGATTCAATAAAATGTAATTATACAGCCTCTAGACTGCAGAAAACTGCAAAAGCTAGACAGGACCCAAAATCCCTTCTCAGGGGGTTTAATGTGCGCAACGCAGACAAGCCTTTTTTTAGATTTGCTCCCTGTAGAGCACTCACAGAGATTTTAGCAATCAATACACCAACTGTGTCTCAGGCAGGGCAGGATCAGAGCTGATGAGCTAACACAGCTCTCGGCACAGATGTGGGGAAGCAGCTGCAACCTCCAAGTTGTCGCTTAGTTTGAACGTGGTCTTCAGCTTGGATGGAGAAGGCGCATGGAGCAAAAATATTTCTAAGGCAGCTTTGATTGATCCAAATTTATTGAAAACTGAGACTCTAAAGCTTCCTATTCCCCGTTTTGGTTGGCAGGGGATGGAGTAGGATTCAGTGAAAACCCTGGATCTCGTACACCAGCTAAGAAACCTTGGGCAGCTACTCCCTAGTGCCAGCAAATGACGACATGTAACAATCCTATTATTGCTGATTTTAAGAACGCAAGAGATTTTACCAGCTGATCATACGACTATTAATATTAGTTACCAAAACATTTGACCAGGAACACACCCATCCATGCTTTCTGTATTTGCCAGTCTTTGCAAGGTAGTGTCGAGTCCCCTGGGCACAGCTGGGAGCCCCGTCAGACACTGCAGCATCATCACCCCAAGCAGGGTCCAAACCATCACTGAAACATCGGCTTGAAAATATTTCCCACTGGCATGCTCAGAAGGAGGGACCACCCGGCTGCTCCTGCTGCTTTGATCTCACCCTGGCACCAGCTCTGGTAAAACCCCAGCCCGTATAAAAGGCCACCCTTAAGCAGTGTGCAAACTTGTTCCCCTCTGTAGGAGAGAAACCATGAAAATGTTATTAATTCTAAAAACCAGGGGAAAATTATTTTACACTTGAAACAGCACTGGAAAGTTACCTCTTGCAAAGCTCAACCACAGGTTGGAAAATGCAGCTGGTGGCTAGTATCAGGGAGCATTTAATATTCTTTTTGTATCAGAGCTATGAAGAGACGGACATGTCCGCTTCTTTCGGAGACTACTTTGAGTTACGCAGCCAAATCCCATTTCTCCCCTACACAGCTGAAATGACTGCTGTGATCATAAAAACTGATAAACTCACTCAGTTTATTCCAAGTTCCTTGGCATGCGTGTGAAGTGTCAGACTCGGAAATGGTGTCTTAGACTAAAGTAGTAATTTTTTCATTTTTATATATATATTTGTCTGTGTGTGTGTATAAAGGTTTACAGACTTGACAAGAGCATGCTGTGACAAGCTCTCTATCACATCCCATCTCACTTCAACAAATACAGATGGCCGTACTGAGCTGCAGAAAAACCAAAGCAGACCCAGCAGCCATAAGAAAGCATCTGGATCCACTTTAGGATCAGAAATACTGAAGAAGTATGTTTATTTTACACTAATAATACTATTTAGCATTTCTCCAGAACCTTTCATCCTGATAGATCAGAAAGTGCTTTGGAAATTATACACACAGAGCATCACTGACATCCCGGTCCGTCGTGGAGCTCACCAGGGCATGGAGAAGATACCTCAGCCAAGACAACCACCTTCAGAGCCCCCGCCTAGACCCCTCCGGGACCTGTAATGTCCTTAGCAGGACAGACAGATCACTAATTTTTATGCTTTTCTCTGAAAGACTCTGGCGTGGTATAAATGTCTTGAAACTCAATCTTCTTTAGGCTGGAAAGATGAAGGGCAGTGTGGATCCTTGCAGAACTGAAACCTCCAGCCCCAAGGGGGATTTAAAAGCTAAAATTAACAAACCATCTCTCCATGACACCTGCAAACGAGCTAAGTTGCTTTTCAGTTAAGGCAGGGCAAAATCATGACTAACAGATAGTAACTGATAGAAGGGCACATGGCTCCTCATGAAACCCTCACCTGATCGCCCTCACCGTGTGAGAACATCCAGCTCACTGAGGACAGATTTTGGCAGGCACCAAGGGGTACTTTTCACAGATTGCCGTGTCTTTGGGCAGGATTCAAGTCTGCATTAACACATGCAGTCAAAGGAAAACACCAAGCTACAAAGTCTCAGGCAAACCTTGCTGCAGCTGAGCTTGCAAGAGGTTTCACCTCCTTGGGGCCACAGGGACAGCCCATGGCCAGCCCTCTCCTCTGCCTCCCCAGAGCACCAAGCTCTCCAACCACAATTTATCTCAGCAGAAAGCAATGGCATTGGTAAACCCGGCTGCTACTTCAACATGCTCTTGCGGGCACAGAGCTACAGCACACCAGGAGCGAGCTCGATCCAGCATCTCGTCACCGACAAGCCCTTTCCTGCCCAGGCTCTGTGGGCGATGGCACACTCAAGGGACACGATGTTCTGTGCCTGCCTTAATAAACAGGGGGAAAGGCAGAAAGGGCAAAGGAAAAGTCAGTCACGGAGCTGAGAGGCTAATAACACCCAGGGAGAGCATTCAAATGGCCCAGGGTACCCAAGAGGGTTCCCATCTCCCTTTCAAGGAGAAGCAACCCTCAGCCCTTGGCTTGTGGCCACGGTTAAGCAGCACCTCCCTGAGCCTCACGCAGGCTGTGGCTCTCTACACCATACTGCTTTTTCTCAGGATAGCCAAAGTGGTGGCTTCCTGGAGAAGAAAACTCTGAATCCAGTTTTTTTGTCTATGGCATATTTTTCACTATTAAATTTATAGCAAGGAATGCAACTAGACCTACTGAAATCTTGAAGGAAAAACAAATTTGGAAGTTAAATTTCCAGGTACATTTCTGTGGCCTTTTATAAGCCAGTACACACATGTTTGGTGATTAGACCCAATTCTCCACTGGATTAAAACTGCCTGTAGCTTTGAGCATCACACTGTTCGTGCTCACTGCAGCGATGCTTGAGCTGCTTGCAGGCTGGCTGCTGTCGGTCTGTACAAGACAACACCACACCAACATCTCGGAGAAGCAACAGCAGCAGCAAACAGATGGGGAAAGGTCTGATCTTCACTGTTCAGAGAAACCAAATCACCAAGCATTTAAGACCAACGGGAACAAATACTCCAGTGCTGAAGTCTGCAAGAGCCTCCGGACAAACACACCTCTGGCAAGGCTGGCAGGAGGGCCCAGGCAAGACCGTGAAATCCTGAACTCTCAGGGAAGGTGAAAAGGGAGTGGAGGGAGGATCGCTGCTGTGTTTTTGTGGACTCACTGCCTGCTTGCGGCTTTTGCTAGAAGATGAGAATCTGCTCAGCCTTGCGACACAGGACCATGACTAAAGCCTGGTGAGACACCTCGCTCTACCTGGTATCGATGCAGTGATGTGGCTTTGAGTTTGGGAGAACTGAATTCTTTTTCCCTTGCTGTGCTACAGATCCCTCACAGCACCCCAGGCAAGTCTTTCCATGAAAAGAACAGGGCCAAGAACATGTCTTATCCCACAGAATTGCTGCAAGGTCTAAGGTGGTGAAGCCATTGGCTTTAAGTATTACAGTTTCACAAACACCTTAAATCTGGGATCAGGCAATACCAAACAACACCACAGCTTTCCTCCCACCTCGTACCCTGTTCAGGTGCTGGCACAGTCATTTGGGCAACAGTACAAATGAACGCGATGAGGGAACCAATCCAGCTTTAACTTAACCCAGCCAAAAGCAAACATTCAAAAACTTAGACCTCAAGATGGGGAGTTTAAACCCAACCCAGCACTCTGCTCTGGTCACAGCAGCACAGTGGCAGGGGCAGGAGAAGGAGAGGCTGGCGGTGGCAGGGGACCACACTTCCACTCCCACCGGCAGCCCCCACCTACGTACAGCAGAGAGACGCGTGCGGCCAGAGCCCGAGGGAAGGGAGTTGCACACGTGGTGTAGACAGAAGTACTGGCTGGCTTCGGCTGAATGGCATTTATACCTCCAGTTTCTAAAATTGAAAGGATAGGCATCCTCACCGCAGACAATGAAGCCCAGCTGGATCGCATCCCCATCACAGGTGTGGAAAGAAGACAGGCTAGATCATTGCAATTATGCTGGCACAGCACAAAAACACACTTCTGCCTTGCACACATTGTAGAGACACCTCAGAAGCACGTCCAGGGCTTTGGGAGAGTGACAAGAAGAGCAGGGACCTCCAAAACACCCAGCACATGGATGAAGGATGTGAACAGCCATACTGAGCCTCTTCCCCTCCCAGAACAAACATCTGAAAAGGATGACTTGAGGAGCTACACCGAACCCCCCGAGCTCTGACAGACATCCTAAACCTAACAGGTAATGCAACTGCAGTCATCTGCCCGCAAGAGACACCATAAAAACCTTTGGGATTTGCTCATTTATTGGCTGTGCTAGCAGAACAGAGGAGTGACATTGCATTTAGACTGCAGAGATTTTGGACTCGAGCTTTACAAAGGACCTGATCTTACTAAACATGCAACTCCCACAACTGCATCTAAAAGTCCCCAGAGACAGACGTACATGGTGATTTTTGGGTTTGGCTCCTAGAGACAGGCTAGTGGGTATTAAAGAGACACATTCTGTTTGTTCCTTGGTTAGTGGCAGAGTGTACAAACAGAAGTGGTCTCATCCAGTCAAACCATCATGGCACTGAATGCTCCAATTTGTTAGTTCATAGCTCTGCTGTAAACACACATTTAGCTGGGTACATGGCCTTGCTCACAAATAATCATTTCCAATTACAAAAAAACTGAGCAATTTAAAATGACTAGCGATGAGTTTAAAAAAGATAAATACTAGCTTTCTACCTTTGCTGCAACAGGCCAAAATGATATCAAGTTACAACTAAGCATTAGCACCTGCAATTACTCCTTGATCCATGCTGTGCTACTGCTGTTCAGATGCGGTCTCTCCTGCCACAATGATTTCCTGCCCTTCTGAAGACACTCAGGCTCTTGAAGCTCCAGGCAATACAAGTACAAGCTTTTTCTTTGGTGTCCTGTGCAATTGGTCTTCATTCCCAATTGCTCTCCATGCAACTGCTCTCTTCTTGAGGACTTGGAGAGAGGTCGAGTTTTACACCTTCTCTACGCTTTTGCCAAAAAAGGCGTCAACTCCTCTTCCTCTTGGAGCCCAGAGGTGGCTGTGCCCTCCCCTGGAGGACAGGGCAAGGCTAGACACAGTCGGTTGCTTCATGCCTCTTGGTAAGGCAGCTGCAACATAGGGGTGAATGAGTGCAGTCGTCCCCTAAAATCCCCAACCATATCCAAGCACCACCACTGGCAACAACAGAGAAACTTCCCCCTTACTCCATTTTTACCAAATATATTTTCCAAAATGTCTTGATTTGGGTTTGCCAGCCCTCCTCAAGCGTGGCTTTACCGGACTTTAGTGTGGCATGGGGCAGTTACTCTACAGACTTGTTACTGCAGGATGGACAGAGGGGAAAAGATGCCCAAAAACTGCGAGTGAAGAGGGATGTTCAATCTGCAGGGAGCCTGCTAGCCACTGTCCCTCCCAACACTCCCATGATCAAGGGCTGCCGTCAACAGAGTCTAGTGTACCACTTCAGTACAAATCAAGAGCACAGTTCTGAAGCAAATCTCATCTTCCCTATTACTGTGCTTTGGTTTGCATGCCCAGGCAGTCTCCAAACTCCCACCAGGTTCTTCTCAGATGAAATTCAAGTGGCAGATGGGTGCCAGGAGCACACCCAATGCACTCTGGTTGCTGTGCCATATGCTCCAGCTGAATGACCGTCTGTGTTCAGTCCATGGGACTGCACTAGAGCTAATCCAAAGTAATCCCAAAAATAACCATAGTGTGGAGGTCAAGTCTCAGCAGTTTCATCCTACAGATCCCCTCCCCTTTGGGCTACACTACTGCCTAACGCAGACATGGGGTAATTGCTCCATGCCCCTAACGAGAGTATTCCCCAATGTATTCATCCA
Organism: Fregata magnificens; assembly: GCA_013389945.1. Classification (NCBI taxonomy): domain Eukaryota; kingdom Metazoa; phylum Chordata; class Aves; order Suliformes; family Fregatidae; genus Fregata; species Fregata magnificens. The sequence goes on from WAAD01011673.1 coordinate 15,520, forward strand.
ACGGAAGTTTACAAAGTCCAGGGCTATCACCTGTTAGGTCCATGCATGATTTTCTGCTTCACAAGAAGCACAAGGACCCAACCAGACAAGACTTGCTTGCAGAGCATGCCCAGCGTGCACACTGAAATACAAATAAATTCCTGTTTACTTTTTGCAGTCATTGCACTAAGTTACAGAGCAGCGCTCAAAGTGTTTTCACTGCTACTGTTAATGGCAGACACAGCTTGTTATCATTAGTTCAGGTGTTTGGCTTTTTTAAAAACAATACTTCTGTATTAACAAATCTCAGAAATGTGAATAAAGAGGCACTGGAACTTTGACATTCAAACTGGGACAATATGTCAAAACAAAGATTTTACTTCATTGTGGATTGATTTGCATTGAGTGCTATTTATTTGAAAATCTTCAGTCTTGCACGGCAGCGACTTTCCTTCTCCGCACTGTTCCTCCCAAGGTGTAAGACTCGCTCTGTACCCGGAAGCCCAAACAAGTTCACATTTGCAAAACATGAAATAAATCACCCAACCACAAATCACACGTGCCTCACATTAAGAAACAAGGAAGGGGTCAAAAGCCATTCATGTGTGACCCATATACAAAGTATATACAGTGTGTAAACGCTTCTCCCACTTCACCCTGAGTGCCCAAATCTTATCACTGTGTTTCACACCTCGCCGCCCTATTTCCAGGGCTCTCCACCTTTTGTCCAGGCTATTTTAGGATCACCCCTCTAAAAAACTTCTTTCTAAGCATCCAGCTCACATCCTTCCTCCTCCCTCCTGCAAATCTTTTATCTAATTCTGCCCCTGGTTTCCAGTCACACCAGGCAGCAGCGACAGCCGGGAGTAGATTTAACCTGAGAGAAATGGCTTCTACTCAAAATTGAAGGAAAGTTCAGCATGGGAGATAGTCTTTATCATGATCCAGGCTTTTTGCACAGATGCAGCATCTGGGGAGGGTGCCACAAAAAATTCCACAGGTGACTGTGACGACCCCCTGATGCAACGCTGCCCACTGTGGGGTCTGCGAGCCCACAGGGGCTGGATCGTGTCCCCGGCCAGCGCCGGTGCCACAGCGCAGGGCAGCGCTAGCGACAGGCCCAGGCTATTCCTGGGCAGTGAGGTCATCCCTTTAGGATAAAAATTCCTATTTTTCCCCCTATGGAGGAATTAGCACAAATGCCCAAAAGGGAGGAGAAAAAACACATCCCACTGAAAGAGCTTTTATTCCAGCAGCAAAGGTTTGCAACGATATTTTAAGAGGGGGGGGAGGGCGGGGAGACGACGACCTGTGCAACATTGTTTTGGCAAACCACATTCATTAGGTTTCAACACTAATTGTAATTCCCAAAGTACCTCTTTCCACTGAGAAGTGAAGGTTTTGGATGTCTGTGAGCAATGAAAGGGAAAGCCAGAAAATTTAATCAAGTCTATTTTACAGCAGGAAGCGGTACGCTAGGGTAGAAGAGACTTATTTCCAATGTTTTTGCAAGCTTACTTGAGCTCCTGAGAGGAGCCCTATTCACAGACAGAAGCCAGGCTTCAAATAAACCTGCAACTGCTGGGGGGCAGATAGGGAAGGAAAAATTCACGACACTCAGATTTATTTGAAGGGGCCAATTTTAGCAGCAAGGGCTATTTGCCTTCAAAAGACCACTCAGTTTTGGGTATTTTCCAGGATTCTTCCTAACACTGGAAACAGTAGCTCCTTCATCAGCTTCTCCCTCCTTACCAAGGGGGAACAACGCCTGTCATTCAGCATCCTCAGATCTTGTGATTTGACCAAGATGCTCACAAAGCCAGAAACATGTATTTGAGATGACAAATTCAGCCCTCTACTAACACCAAAAAAGAAACCCTAACCCTCCGTGGGAGCAGGGGAAAAGTCTGAAAGTGTGATAAAAAACTTTTTAAAAAAAAAAAACCAAAACAAACACCACCACACCAAAAAACTTAGCAAAGGGAAAAAAGAGCCTAACTCGTACATAGAAATGCACCCCCATGTACATTACTTTTTGTGACTTTCAGGCTGCAGGAGGCCCAAGGAAGAAGGGAAAAGCAGTGAATTATTCACCAGTGTGTTCATCGTGGCGGAGCCCTCAACGTGCCCCGTGCGACGCCGTTACCCATGGCTGTGCTCACGGACGGCATGAGACCAAGCCAACCCGCCTTCCAGCCCCCCGCCCCTCCCAGCGAGGCCATCAGCGCTTCGCTGCGCTTGCAGCCACTCTCGCAAAGGACACTTTTGTCTTTTGAGGACCAACGCCTGCGGGGACAGGAGGTTTATTTAGCTATTTAACATCGCTACTTTGTTCTTGGCCGTGACGACAGGCTGCGCATACAGTAAATCCCGGGGATGAACTGCTTTCGGCTCTGACTATGGGCTTGCTGAACCGTGCTTCCTCTGCATGCTGCGACAGGTTTCTAACCATAATAACCCCACACAAAGCACCATCTCTCTTGCTCAACAGTTTCCGTCAGTCACACCAAACCCTCCCTCTCCCACTGCCTAAATACATCTTTGATATTCCTGACATTTGGCCAGAATAAAGGACTCGCCCTCTCTAAAACAAGCAAACTGTGCCAATACTCATTCAGTTTTACAGTTCCCCATGAGCACAAACATTTCCCATCCGAGCTCCCCGGTGACGGCGCTGGGGTTATTTTTGCCCAGGCAAGTGCATTGCTTTGAATTCAAGCACTTCGCTCATGGATGCTCAGGATTCCCAGGCGGAGGCAGATCACCAGCAAAACAAGAGCAACTACCAACTTGCTGAGGCTGGCACCAACTCTGGTGGAGAAAATCACCCCCTGGCCAGGTGACAACTGCCCCCAGGATGACAACCCCACTGACACGGCATGCCCCCAAACCCCATCGCTCAAGTAACTTTAGGAAATACAGCCAGGAATCTGCAACAAAATAGTTTGCAAAGGCAGGAGTTGGGCAATGCCAGATATACATGTGCCTGTCTGCAGTATGTTTGCCTCTTCCCTTCGATACTTGCATTATAAACCAGCTTCTAATTACATCCTCACTTTCTGTTTTACCACAGAGTTTTGATGAGGCCAAAAGGGAGAAAAATTAACGAACACACATGGCAGCAACCATAAGCATTTCCTAACTTTCACTCGGTTTTGCAACACAAACAAGAAGACATGCCCTCCTCAGAGGGCCAACGAATTAGTGCTTGCAGATGATTTCAACTTCCCAACCAACGCTTTGCACACAGTGAAGTTTCTGGATTTAACACAGATTCTGCAGCCTGCTGTAACCACTCCACCAGCTACAAAAGATATGAGCACCCCTCTGGCAGGCCACAACAGGGTCTGCAACCCCCGAAACTGCCTCGGGTGGGCAGGACAGCCCCCAGCAGCAGCCCTGAAAGCAAACATTACTGTAACAGTCAGGAAGGCCGATGGGATTCTGCCTTCTGCATCTATTCACACAACCGGCTTTTCCCAGCAGCAAATCAGCCCCCCCAAGCTGCTGCTGCAGCCAAAATTCATCAGGATTTGCCCTAAGTTGCAGCTTCTTTAGATGTTACCAAACGTAACGCAGGTGCAATCCAACTTGGGACATGACAGCAGAGTTAAAAAATATATGCTAATTTTTTTTTTGGTTAAAAAACAAATGGAGCTTGCAAGCTCTCACCCTCCATCCCATGTCAGGATATCACCCCACAACTTTTCTGCCTAAGGATGTCCCTGAGACCCCTCACACCTCCATCACACCAGTGAGGGTTATTCATTGATTCCTCCTCCCCATGGGCTCAGGAAGGAGCTTCCCGCAGCCCTGACCCAGCCTCTGAGCAGGGACTGATGCTGCCACCCAAAAGGTGACGGCGGGTACCCCAGCTCAGCGACCGGTCAGGACTGAATCTGTTAGCAGAGAAGCAGGTAAGGGCACGGACCATCGCACACCGCCCCGGTTGAAAGGAGTCCCTGGCACAAACATTGGGGCACCCTCCTGCCAAGGGTGGCATGGTCCCGCAGGAGGGGCATGTTGGGGAAAGGATCCCACCCCATCACCCAGAATTACAGAGTCCATCAGGGTTGCTACCTGGCAGCTCCCAGCTTGCAGAAAAGCCTGGCGCTGTGGCCCTGGGGGCCGGTGGCCTCCAGCCTTTGCAGATGAAAACAGCCCCTGGAGCAAAGCAGTGTCTGTGCCCCACTGAAGAGCCGTGCTGGACGGCGAGGAGGTGAAGCACCAGCCCTGCTCACCTTGCATGGTGGCAGAAGAGAAGATGGCCATGGGCGCCCTATCCCCTCCACCTGCCAGCTGCCGGGGCTATGGAGGGTCTGCTCACTGCCAGGGCGCTGACAGCACACGAGAAAGCCAGAGCCAGGGGAATTAAGCACGCATTGCTCTGCACTGTGGCTGTAGTTCCCAATATATCACACCATCAACACAATTTCCAGAGCGACACAAAATATGCAACCATTGTCCCCCT
>WAAD01011673.1:33425-47034 GCA_013389945.1 Fregata magnificens
AGCTGAAGGGTTAGCTATATGCTGAGAGACATAAGGCCATGATGTCAGGTATCATCTGTCTGTCTGCATATGGTATGAATCCAGTATAAATTATGTGCACTGGCCAGTCTAACAAATGTCCGTGCCCGATCTGCATCAAATTGGAAGTGCGAGGTGATCCAGGCATGCACAGATCCAGTATTACTGATCAGCAATACCTGCCCACAGCTTTAATGTGAGGATTCACACATCTACCAAAGCATTTTCACAGCACAAATAACAATAACTCCAGATGAGGTCTCTACATGCTCCAGGAAAGACACAAATGCCAGAGGTTACACCTAACAATCCAACGCAAGACAAAGAACCACCGCTGTTGAAAAACGTGCTCTCTTGACAGCACTGTCTCTTTCATACAGACATGGAAAAATCCTACCAACATCGTTTATTCATGGCCTCAGTTTGACCTGAGCAAAGAGCTCAAGTAAGAACTAAGGAATCTGAGTCTTCATTTTCAAGTGTTAGAAAGCAATCCAAATATTGCATGGGGGTTTTTTTGCACATCTCCGTTTAAGTAGTCTCTTGTGTACAGCTTTGCCCCTCTCACACAGCAAATTCAGCTGAAAATGAAACCAGTGAAGAACTATTTGAATCTCATTCCAAAAGCAGCTTCCATAAGGAGATGCAACAGGTACGGAGAAGGAAACAGTTCAGAAGTCCCTGCTGTTCCCCACTTCTGTGTCAGAGTTCAAGGCGAACATCCAAATGGGAAGAAATGTCTGTAATTTCACCCATGAAATGAAGGATTATTTGTAGTGCCTTCGCATTTTGTTTGGTATATCAAAGTCATCAAGCATCACCATGTGCAGCCCCACAGAGCTGCAGTTCTTCAGCTCAGCTCCTTGTCATGTCATCCCCTACACCTACACTCAGCAACTGCAAAACATCCTTCAGGTAAGACGCAATGGCTGATTTAAAAGCTTCCACCATCAAACAAAGAACATGCAATGAATACAGAAGCGAGGAACCGATTAGTACTGCCGAAGAGATGTTGCCATTTCACTCCTGAAACTTCCAGCTTTTTATTTGATTGTCAAATTGGGTCTAGGCAGCTTCAGTCAAAACATCTTTGTGCTTGTACTCTAAATATCAAGTACATTAAAAAAAACCCTCCCTACACTTTGAGCTAAAAGTATAATCACAGTGCATCTGGCATTTAAATAAAATAACCATTAGCACAGGAAACACCCAGCATAAAAGTACCGGGTCAAGAAAAGACAGATGAATAGAGGGAAGCAGCATGGGACTGGATTTAATGCCATGTTTACTAGGGCTCCACTGTGTTGAGAAATGCAGAGAACTTCCTCTGGCAGGCCGAGCTCAGTTACAGGATTAAAAATGCAGGCTATGACTAAAAAGGGAGATTTAATTATCTGGCTTAATTGGACAAGGAGGATAACCAGCTCCAGTATAAACTGTGTGCTTCGAGAAGGCAGCAGACTACTTCAGCAACAACAGCTAGGACACCTACAGAGCTGTTAAGGGTTGAAGGGTTTTTCATATTTCCCATCATAACATGCAGGTATCTATTCATTAAATAGAGCAATGGAAATCAGCACTGGAATTTAAAACATGTTACTCGAGATGAATTGGATTAAACTATATCAAGCCTACAGATTAGCATGAATTAGCCTCTACTGTCAGCAAGTCCTGGCAACACTCCGACCCACAATCAGTGAACAACTCCATAAAATTTAAAGTCATGTTCACAATTATTAACCAAATCACATACACAACTGGCACCGGCAGACACAAACCAATCGTACAAAAATTATCCTCCTCAAAGCAGGCATTATGCCCAACCCTACCACTGACTCACGAAATGCCCTGCAGCAGGTCATTTGATGTCTCTGTGCCTCAATAAAATAAGAATAATACTTTCTTGCCTTCATACTAATTGCCACTTAAGATCTATAGATGAGAAACACTATGGAAGTGATTACTAATAAATCACATCATGATATTCACGGGCCAAAATTCACTTTGCTCATCCCTCAGCAGTGAATAAGAGCAGTTTCCTCTTAAGTTCAAACCAATTTGTTGTGGCTATTCTAACAGCAGCCACACTTACTTTCATGGTCACGTAGAGTTTCTGTGCTGTCCTCACCAGTGCACACCATTCAAACAAGCCTGCACCTCGGGTCCCCCACAGGGACATAATTCACAGCCCAGGCTGCTCCAGGTTTCACTGGTCCCTCCACTGGGATGTAATGCTAGTGCATACCCCGGAGCCACAAGATGAGAAACAAGTATTTCACCAACAAACTGGGCTCGGCTCTCATCCCTTATTAATCCACATGCTGAACTGGATTACCTAAACCTTGATGCATCCCCATGCACCACACAGGTCACCAGCATTACCCCCACTGTGCCATGGAGAACCCTGCGATGGGATTAAAGTACCTGCCCGAGGCCATACAGCAAATCCATGGCAGAGCTGAGAGCAGATGCAGGATTAGGACAACCTCAACCAGTGCCACCACGGTGCTGTGCCTACATGCTTTTGCACTCCCATCCACATGCCCGGACCGGGGCACACGCAGCTGCTCCATCAGCAAACCACCGAAGTGATGCAATTAAAAATTACATCCTCCCCAGAGATGTGATAGAATCCCCATCGCTGGAAGTTTTCAAGATGTGATTGGGCAGGGTGCTAGATAATCTCATCTAGGCTCCCTTTCCCACGAAAGGTTGGACCAGATGATCTTTTGAGGTCCCTTCCAATCTGGACTATTCTATGAAAAACCAACCTGGGAGCGTAGCAAGGAGGATTTGTTTTCAATGGCATTGCACCCTTGACCTGTTTGACCACGTGCCCACGCAAACACTGGCGGCAGCACGAGGGTAGTGTGAGAAAGCATGGCCACAACCAAGGGAAAGGGAGGAGAAACACGACATCCCCATTTCCCTCTGAAAGGGTTCTCTAGAGGCTTCAGGAGAAACACCATGTACTAATATGTTCCTGAGTTTCTACAGGAAAATAGTAAGTGTGCAAACAGGCCTGAATATTGCTTTCGCCAAACAAGTGTTCTCCCACTTGTTGTGCCTGCAAAGATGAATCACTGTCTCCTGCAAGCTGTAATTTACTGGGAGGACATCAACCAGCTCTTTGTGGTAGGCAGGCGAAACCAATGCCTCCCCACTTAATTGCCTGTTTTTCTTCAAACTCAAACCTGGTTGACTAGTAGGATCTCACAAGGATTACCAAACCCAAAAGACAGATTTAGTAACACGTTACCTGGCTAAGACATGACCCAGTGAAAAACAAGACACCTTTGGAGGAGTTCCTTAAATTCTAAATCCCTTTCCTAGCTGATCCAAATGACCCGATTCCCAAGAAATAAGATCTTGTCTTTGCCAAGAAAACCTTTATTGCCAAAGGTCTCAACATGGGCTGAGAAGGCAAGAGTCAGATCAGATGCAGCAAAGGAACATTAACAGCTAATTAATAGGATGCATCTAGCTTCCCTCTCATAAAAAAGCCAAATGTACAGTATGAAACAGAAAACATTTGGATTCAGGCTTTAACTATGTCATCCCATGCAATCGTCCCTGAGCAAGTGCCCCAACCACAGAGCTACTACACAGAAAGCCAGGCGTGACCTCCTCCAACCATTTTATTTTTGTTTTAATTAAAGAGTGGCCACAAGAGCTCACCTGCACACAGTCCCTGTTGCACATACATGCATGACTGGTCAGCACACCCAGAGATCACCTCACCGATCAGACCTGAGGGGAATTAGGTCTAAGAACACACAGTTTGTGAATTACAACAGCAGGTCCAGGCATGAGATCAACACCAAGCTTCCTGACCCAACCACGAGGGTACCGGCATCAAGCATGTGCTGCAAAGCAGCTGAGACGCCCTGGAAAACACAGACTGAATCCAGGGTATACAGGTAAGCTATACTGTAAAGCATGCCTGGTGCTAGGACAGGACAGAGTTCCGTGGCGGCAGAGCATATAAGCACTTTTTGGTGCTTACACGTTTTAATGCAACTCTTGCTCAAACTAAGTACTTACATGGGTAAGGGAGCAGGGGACACTGTGCCTTGTTTTCTAGATTGTGAAGGACATCAAAAGCACTTCCTTAGTTTAATTTCTACATCTCATTAATCCGCCACAAACAATCAGGTACTGTGATGCTGAGAGCCACACAGATGGATATCTGAGCTGCTTATGGTGTTTGAACTAAGGGAGAACAAAATCCCACCCGAAAGCTTGGGCTAAGTGATTACATGTTTCAAACGTCATTCAAGAAGGTCTACAGCTTCTTTTTATATACAAGGTCAGACTAAGTGGAAACAACTGCCCTTCAGACCTGATAATCTCTCTTTTTGCATACCCTATAATTTCCATCCCTTTCTCCTTAAAATTTTCCTCTGTTTCTGCTAGCGGTTCAGACATTAGAAATAATCAGAATATTGAGGACAATTCAGCTTAGATCAGCTTATTCCTTGTATCCTCTAGGCTAGAGGAATCACTAAGGACTAGAAAATTCAGCGATGTCATTTGTCAAAGGCACTTTGACTGTATTTATTGTATTGATACAATGAGCTTATCGGGTGTTTCCCGACAGAGAGGCTATCAATGGAGATCCATTTTCCCGTTACAATACAATGTCATTTAATGCAAGTATATAGACTTGCCTGTGTCATATCATCACACATTTACCGAAGGAAATTAAGGGCACAAAGGAGAGAGGAGGCATGAATTCTCCAAACACAGTGCTGTCCAGACAGTAGGAAATACTGAAAATACTGTCTCACGTATTTGGAGCTGAGCCTTTCTGAATAAATTAACATTCAGCCAGTGAGGACACATGGAAGGAAACTTTGCGAAGTGCCAAAAATGACTTGTCTGAAAAGAATTCAGTAAATAGATTCCAGTGTCTGACAAGTGTAAGCTGCACTGAATATTATCAGAGACAGCAATACCTCTTAATCACGTGGACTGCTTTTTAAAATGGTAGCTCCTACCAGCTGAAGTCCAAGATCATCTGAAGGGCCCCAACAAGGCGAGACAGGAACGCTCACGGTGACAGATGCTGCCAAACCAGAGTACTCAGAAGTCATTGCCCGAACCTTATCAATGTGTTATTTATTTTCACAGACTCGTTCCAGATTGTATTTCTGGCACAAGGGGTAAGATCAAGAGCATTTCTTTCAAGAAATGAAGCTAATGAGGATAATTAACGCAACTCCTAAACATACAAACCGTGCAGATAACGAGTCTCATTTGAATTTTGCTTTTCTAGCAAAAAGCAGATGGATTGATCTGACCAGTTTCATGGGACTTTTGCCTTGCCAAAAAAGACGAATGCTCTCTCTTCAACTAAGGATCGATAACCAGGCCAACGGTCTTCTCCAGTGCTCTGAGGACATTTTAGGCCTTGCTTTGGCTTACTCCTTGACTTCTGCTTGCTCTGCCAAGCAGCCGGCAGCCGAAGGAGAAGGGGATCCCCTGTCACTCTTGCTGTCAGAGGCATCCTCGCCATGTACTCGCCCCAGGTCCCACAGAAACACAGGTTCCAACTCTTGCACAAGGGAGCAATGCAATGGGACCTTGATCCAAAACTTTGGATTAAGACCGAGTCAGCACTTCAACTGTGAGGTCTTTCAGAGCACAGGACTTTAAAAGATCAGCAGATACTAGATAACCATACTCTCCATTGCAATGAGGGGAAAAAACATGAATAACGCAGCATTTCATTTCTTTGAATGGGTGAAAAAAAGATCTAAGAAAATAATTTAGTACTTATGATCAATAATGGCTGGAATTTAATCAGTTTTGGTAGAGGCCAACAACCAAATAAATGCTATGTGGATAGGGTCCCTCTCATGGTGCCAACAGGCAGCAAGAGAGGAGAGCAGCCAAAAAGTCACAGTACAGATCATATTATTTTTGATCGCAATGATTCACCTCAACCGGAGACTGTTAGTGGAGACACAAGACAGACCTCATAGACCACTGTCAGGAGCTATTTACCTAAACCTCCCCCGCCTGCACACACACACGTACTTTTTTGGAGTGGTTTCTCATGAGTATTTGCTAAATGGCCCAACATCCTCACTGCTATGGTGTCTGAAAATTATCTTCTGGCCATCACCCCATGGAGCTCTCACCAGCCTCCCATCACAGTCGCAGAGCTCACGCCTACCCACTCCTGGCCATCACTGCAATGTCTTCCATCCCTGCAAGACACCCACAGCATGCAGGTCTTCAGCGCCCAGAGGAGAAAGGAGGGCGGGAGGGGAGGGCATGCCTGTGTTACCGCTCATCTCTTCCAGTTAAAGCAATCCATCCCTCTGCAAATGTAAAAGATTTACAGCACTCAGAGGAATCTCACATCCTGCACTGTAAGGTAGAAAATGCTCTGAACCCCCTGACCGCCAAGAAGATATCCAAGAGCCTCATCTGCTAACAAATTTTGGCATTTGATGGGAGGCAGCAAATGGCATGCTCCCAAAGTCTCCTTTCTCTGCTCTCAATACTTTTTAAAAATGCATCCATACAGTTAAATTAATATGGATGATATTTTAAACTGGTCTTAAAATGCTTTCAATGCACATGGAAAAAAGAATCTATCATGTGGAATCCCTGCCATTTAAAAGATATTTTAAGCAGAACAATATGGACTGTAATGGTCTTTATTATTCAGATGGTAATTCTGTCCAGAAGTCCCAGTGAGGCAACTGATCCCTGTCAAGTTCACACCTGGTCATGCACATGGGTCAGATCTTTGCACACAAACCCATGACTGCAGCTACAAAGCAGGTACCTATTCACGCACAGCTGCAGCAGCACATGCTAGCAAGAGACAGAAGGCATGCCAGCATTAAATGCACTGCTCGCACTTAGCAGCTGTTGTAATAGGTCTGTCGTCACTTAGAAGAGGCCATGTATTTTCCTCAGTTTACTTCCTTATTATTAAAATGGATTGAAATGTAATTGTTTTGAATGGGGATTCCTAGAGTTGGTTGCCACAGCCTAGGTTTGGGGCCACATCCTCAGATGCACAGGCTCGAAACAGCTAAAAACCCACTTCCATTCCCTGGGCACATGGTTACCTCTTTCATCTCTTCCCTTTGGTAACAGATAAGAGGACTTTTGTACCTGCAGGGTCTAAACCCACACATAGCCCTGCCTGCAGGAGCTGGGTTGAGTGGAAGAGCAGACCAAAGCTCAGCATCACCACCAGCCTGGGTGTCAGACACCACAGGACCACGGACACCTTTGGGTGCAAATAACTCTCACTCAGCAGCCTTGCCTTGACAGCCCAGATCGAGTCAGCCCTATTTAAGGTCCAAGCAGCCTTTATTCATTTTTCTCCCCTCCACCAGCGAGGACACTGACTGGCCCATCCTTATGGTCTTTTCTCTCTCTCTCCTTGTCTCTCAATGTATAAAACGCCTTTCATCATTCTTCCTTCTATGCACTATTCCACCCATTCAAAGTCCTCCTCTCCGCTCATTTCCTACATGATGCCCAGAGGTTATAAATCTACAGTGCTCTCTCAAAGACTACATTTTCACAAACAACTACATCCCAGTCATTTCCTCTCTGGCGCTCTCCAGTGCATCCTGTTTATTCTCTATCTATCTTGTTTGGATTGCAAACTCTTCAGACTAAGGACTTTCCACATTTTGTGTCCTACACTGCTGGAAACACATGGCTGGCACTACCCAATTCATAGCTTTTAAGGCCAGAAGAGACCACTGCAATTATCTAGTTTGACCTTTTGCCTACCACACAACAAACTTCATCAAGTGACTTCTGCATTAAGCCCCTGATAATCCTCGTGGAGGTACGCCGCTAACGGATGATGATGACCACACCTTTTTTTATTTTGCATTTTTCCCAATTTAGCTGCATATTTAGTGTTTCTCTCCTTCATATTAAAATCTTTCCAATACTTTCAGCAATTAGCCCATGTTCAAATTTTAGGAGACATTCTAAAATACACACATACCTTATTTCTATTATGTCTGCACTACAACAGTTGTCGTTAATTACTTGTTATACTTTGCATTTGCTCAGTTTATATTTAATGTACTTCTGCTGAGATAAGATTTGTTCAAGAAAACAGAACTATAATATAAAACATAGACTTACAATCCTGCTTTTAAGAAAGTAGGTCTGTAAAAGATTAAAGAACTGAAATGATCTGAGAACAAAGTAAAGGGAGAGAATGAGCTGATGGCATTGTTGGCACGCAAGGTATTTTTGTGTTAAAAACGCATATACAAAAAACCTTTCATACACTCTGAATACCTGTATTAACGTTAATGTACAACATGCTATAAAATGATCATCTTCTGAAGAAAAAAAAAAAGATTACATGCCTTTGAGCCAAGTATTAAAAGCATTCTTAAAGCAGACACAAGAAGAATTCTCACAAAAAAATCTGTTTTTCATCTGTCCAAAAAATGTTCTGGCTTCAGCTAAAAGTCAATCAATCAATACCCAAAGAACAAAAAAAAAAAAAAAAAAAAAAAAAAAANACAAAAAAAAAAAAAAAAAAAAAAAAAAAAAAAAAAAAAAAAAAGCCCTATCCAGTTATAAATATTTTTTTAACTACAATCATCTGGCACTGGAGCACCACTGACCTAACTTCATGAGCATCTGTCAGCTGGTGATGGCCACAGTGCTGTCAGGAGAAGAAAACAGCGACTGTTTTCTCATTTATTGAGCAGCAATCAGAGAGACTAGAAGTGACCCACCACAAATCACACAGCAAGTGGCACAACCCAGAGGGAGGGGGGAAAAAAAACCAACCCAAAACACATATACAAGGAACTCTCAGAGGCTGCAAGGTACTGAAAGGCTGCAAGTATGAGGTGCAACGATTTTACTCTATCACCACTAGGTGGTTATCAACCAAACTCAGATTTCATTATTTCTTCTAAAAAAAAATTATCCCACCCATAGTTGAAGTTTCTATGAACATGGCATCGTACAAGGCATTATACAAGCACAAAAAAAGCGCTTCCCCAATTTTCTTGTAATTGCCATGACAACTCTGTTTACTTGGATTTAAACATCATCCTGGGATGTTTATAACGCAAACAGCGCAATGTAGTGAGGCAGAATGGGAAAGGGAGAGCCAGCGAGACAATCATTTGGCTAGCTCTTGTCCAAACCAAGCAACGCAAAAACCCACAGTCAACAGCTGTAATGAAAAATACAGGGGGATTATGAATCAAACCAAACAAACATTTCTTGCCGTTTGCATTTTTTAACAGGGGTGGCAATCCTCTTGCAACTCCAGCGGCTCAGAAACCAGGGAGAGCTCTACCCAACCCGCCCAGCAGTGCCTCTGCATCCCCACCTGCCTTTGAAAGCGGGATTTTAATTTGCGTCATCCCCGGCTCTGCACACGCGCTTCCAGGGCTCACTGAAGGCATGCTGATTAACTGAAGATCTATTGCACTTACGGTAACAATTGTGCTTCCAATTGTGCTCATAAATATCAATTACTAAACAGCTTCACAGGACACTGGTGGTATTTGCAGCGTACTTAAAACCCCGGTTTCCCTGCGAGGTTAGTCTAAAACGATATAAGCAACACTCAGACTCCTGTGAAACTCTGCAGCAGCACGTAACTGTTACTGCCTGAACTGACTGGAGCTCAGGGTGCTGTATTTGTGGATGGCTTTACATGCTGGATAGACACGCACTCCACAGTAGCACCACCCTATAATTTCACAAGATGTCTACAAGTACGTGCAAACTCCAGCAAGCGCAAGTTAAAGTGCACAAAGACTCGGTGTCCTCGCTGTCACCCCATGCCACTGGAGTCTGCTGGATCTTGAGTGAGCGGACAAGCGTGTTCACGCCACCCTGTTGCACCTTCACTGCGCTGCCACCCGACCACCCAGACTGATGCTAACCCACACCAATGCGTTTCCCAAACCCAACGCAGATGCAAGTACAGGATCTCAACTCCAGCAGGAGAGGCAGAAGTACCAACTTCCACTAGATTTAAGATTCAGCGATGCAGAAAAAAAAAAAGAAAAAAGTAGCCGAATTTACAGTCCTGCCATGGTTATGATGAAGAACTGAGCAATTGTTTTCAGAGACAACAGGCAACTGTTGAAAGAAATGAAGAGAAGAAGATCCTGCAGCCCATCTCGGAGACTACCCAGCAGCTTGGAAAACGGTCTGTCACTTCGTCCATCAGGAATTTCTACTGCTCAACTGGCAGGAACGCAACCGTGGCTAGCAGGGAGCAGGACTGACACCTCTGTTTTCTGGGAATAGAACAGCTTCACCCCCCTCAACACGGACCAGTTTACCTTCACGTTTTCCAAAATTACCATTACAAGGAGACCGCTTTCAGTTAAACACTCTGCAGGCAAAGGGAGTCACACACTGGATGGGGAATATGGCAGAGGTATGGTGGGGTCCAGTCTGCGGTGAACACACTCTCATACAGCCTCTGTATTAGGATCAAGACATGCAGAGTTTATATGTCTCCATATAAACCCCACAGATGCTATGCCCCCCCAAAAAAAGAAAGAAAAGAGTCTTTTCATGGGACCCTCCCACCTCAGTGCAGCAGAAAGGACTTTGGCTTCAAACAAGCCAACAAACATGGGAAGCCTCAAACCTGCAATGACAGCAGCCCATGGGGACAGAGAGCCACCATTACTCCAGGTAGATCAGCTCCAGCACAGCCCCCCAGTGTACCTAGGGGCACGAAATCCATTGTCACAGCTGCTATATCTTGCTTGCTTAACTACCCACATAGAACCAGTTTCGCTAGGACTTCATGGAGAGAGGAGCCATACAGGCCAAAGGCAAACGTCTCAAATCAGCAGCAGGGTGGGGATTATTTTTTTATTATTATTTTGGAACTGAAGTGCTGCAGCAGCCTTTTTGACACCGAAAAAATACGTCTTCCTCAGAAAGCAATATGCTTAAAAAGGTCTGCACAACTAACTTAACATCTATAGGTGCATAAAAAATACCATTAGCTTCCAAATTGACTTTTTTGGGACTGGTCAGGCTTGGACTTATCAATAAATTGCAGCAGTCCTTTCTAAGGAAGAAACCACCTCTAGCTGCATCTGTGAAAAAATGCATAGAGGTTAGACCTGCATGGAAAACCATTTCTCCAACGAACCACCCCCAAAATTTTGAACACAGTATACTTCATTTTAGTACCACCTCTGCAGAACGTGGTTAGTTAATCTCACATTTAACCCCCTGTGCCAACATTTGTATAGTTTCCGTTGCCGCGCTGGAATCTGCACATAATGCGATCTGGCTCAGCACTCGCAGTGCTCCCAGGATCAATTACCATTTTATACATCAGTGTTTCATTACTGAGCCGTGAATGTCCTCCAGCCAATCATACCCTCAGCTCTGCCCTTCAAGAGTCTAATCTTTGAAAATTATGTATTTGGCAAGACTTAGTGTAAGAAAGGAAAATTGCGGGACTCACACTGTTCTGAATACACCCAGGTTCCATTCTCAAATACTGCCATCGCAGTGGTCGCTAGATGTTTTCAGTGATGTGATTAAAAAGAAAGAGTGACGGTAATTGCGCAGTGGAAATGCACTCTCATCTGTCACTTCTCTTTGAAAATAATGAGCTCTCTTCCTCGTTTCATTCACTGCAATATATCTTCAGAAAAGTCTTATAGAGATTAATGCTCAATTGCCATAAATGAGCTTAGCTTTATTTATTCTAGGAGAGGATCTGGTCCCGAAGTCTCGATAAGCCATTGCTCCACCATCCTTATTAAAGGAAAATCCTATACGGGAGCTAAGACAGGACTTTGGCCCTGTGTCTCACCCATAAATTCAGTGATGGAGATTTGGAATGCTTTATATCAACAAGCCATGCCTAAGTGTGTACTTTAAATGAGGCTACGATACAAGACAACAAACACTATAAATCTTAGCCTGATAAGACAAATTTGATGTTTCCACTGCTCATCTTCAGCTTTGCCACCTCTTCCCCGTGTGCTGCAATGGGGCCTTTAACCTCACCCAAGCTCAGGCTAAATGACACGGGAAATTCATTTGCAGCAATGTAAACATTTGAAATATGTGATCCTTGAGCAGCAGCTCTGTAGCGGAGACTCTGGGGAACAGAGACACCACACATGCAGAGAGACCATCTGGGTCCCTGCGGTACTGGAGGCACCAGGGAAGGGAACCATGTCACGAGGACAAAGACCTCGGGGAGAAAGCAAGTGGGCTCTTAAAAACCACTGCGATTTCAGTCATCTGTTTTGAAACTGCAAGTGCTCTAAAGTGACAACACGCGAGCCACAACCACATGTTAGAGAGTTTGTTTTAAATCACGGGGTCAAAATAAGAATCCATTATAACTCCGTTTATCATTCCCGGGCTGGTATGCAACTATGCAACCCACGCAACGCCACAGCTGCGGTAGCAAGGTCTTGAAAATCTGCTCGAATGGATAGGAGAAAGCACCAGAACCAAAAATGAGGACAATGCCAGAGGTCTCACACAGACCAGTGCAATCACCCCCACCCAGCCTTTCCTCTTCCCATTGCCGTTTACACCCCAGCTGCATCCAGGCGGCAGGACAAAAACTGGCTCACTGCTTGGGAAGGATTTTTTGCACAAGCTTCACAGTTCAGCAGATCTAAGACTGTGGCTCAAAGCCTCTTATGCTGGCCACCCAAAGTACAAATGTTCCCTTAAATAACCCTTGTTGAGAACTGAGGCTTTCCACACCTTTGTGGAATGTAATTGGACTTCAAGCAGAAAATTTTTTACCTAAGTGATAAAAACCCTCTACCATGTGACTTAAATGGATCAGTTTCTACGGATCCAAGAGCCATCAAAATAAAAAAGAAAACCATACACTGAAAGACTGATACACAAATGGCTAAATAGTAATGACCCAATAATATGGCTTTTCCATGACCTTAACAGAGACTCTGTGAACTCAACACTTGCATTCCGATGAGCAAAGATGTGCAGATTAGCAGCAGGGAGCACGTTCCAGGCATTAAAAAAAAGAAGTACTACCTTTAGATCATTTTTTAACAGAAAAAGATCAGTTGAATACAGACTCCTTCTCTACATATTAATACAAGGACAAAACTCCAAATTGTTTCTTCAAGTAGGCACACACAGAGCAAATTGTCACATGCGGACTTTTGTGGCTGGACAGCAAATGCTGTTCATTTTCAAACCAGCGTAGTGTAGACTCTCACTGCCTCAGCTGAACATCTCGCAGATGCCACCAAGTTTCTCTTCTCCCACCAAGCCGTCAGGAATGGCTTGTTTGCTCGTTTTACCTGCTAGAGTTCTCCAGATGAGCTTTAAAGCTACTGAACAAAGGAAACATGGCAGTAAAGAGTGGATTCAGCGTACTTCGCCTCCCTCAAACACTGATTTTAGTGAACATCGTACAACTACAGCCTTCTCTCTCTGATACACAGATGTGTGTTCATGAAACATATAAAGCTAATGCCCTAGATCTGTCACATTCTCCATTAATAATTCAGATTATTGGCCATTTTAGGCATATACAATGTATGTGTCAAAATTTAGCCTTTTTTTTTTTTTTTTAATGACCCAC
>WAAD01011673.1:57009-78438 GCA_013389945.1 Fregata magnificens
CCGGAGCTCCCGTGCACAAGCCGTCCCCGCCGCGGGGACGAGCAGGGCAGCCCTGATCTGCCGTGGGCGACTTTAACAGGTCGCTTCCCAGCGGGACCTGCGCCGGGCAGGGTGTTTTTCCCTTCTACGCGCTTGTTCCATCCAAACCAGGCTCCTGTTGAAATCCATCCTGCATACTTTCCCCCCTGCGGTAATGTTTCGGCTCGGGGCATCCAGTCATGGACCACGACCACGACCAGGGGTTTTCTTCTTCCCTGGAGCATGGCCTGATGTGCCAAATCCAGGTGTCTTTATCGGCGGCTGCCATTTAACACCTCGCAGCCATTTTTCAGGTGTGAGGCAGCCAGTTCCCAGCAGGCCTAACAGCAGTCAGGTTATACCCGATATTGCATTTTTTGCTTCTAGAGTCTCAACTATACAACTGTGGTGACAGTCATCTGTTGATGACAGTAGTTCTGGCCTTATACCAGGAACAACCCACCGCTGTAACTGTGTTAAAAAAAAATATATTATTTTATTTGCCCAAGGAGTGAGCAGATCGGGCTGTAATCAAGATAGGTGAGGATGAAACTCTGCCACTGGGTCCCATGCTGTATTCAAGCAGTCTTTTGACAGCTTAGCTTTGCTCACAGGAGCTCTGGCTCTCACGTATAGTACTACCCTACACAAAAAGAACCATCCCTCCTGTTTTTCAGGATTTTCAGTGTGATTGTCAGCCTTCCAGGAGTTTAGAGGGAGACAGGAGTTCAGAGGGAGGGAGAAGAGACTCTGAGCTTTGTTCCTTGCAGCAAAATGCATAGCCTGGTGTCAGTGCCTCAGCTCCCAGGCAGCACAGGTAGTTAATTAGGTGCCAAAATTGAACACACCAATAGTTAACATACCTAGAGCTAACCTGAAGGGAAGCTTTCAGTCCTTGGGATGTGCCTCTTTCTGGAGCTCAACGCTGCTAACCAGGAAATGCCTCCCTTCCGACCGTGATTCATGGCCTGACATCTCCTGAGGAAAAAAACTCATAAGCCCCTTCATTTAAAAAGCAGAGATCAGATTTTGAGCACAGTGAGAGGAGGGTGTGATGGCTGCGTCTCTCCTCTGAGCAGCACAGAGGCTGGGGAGTTCATCCAGGATACAGACAGCAAGTTCAGCAGCCGCTGCGCCAGAGGAGAGAAACATGCACCAGCATTATTTTCCTAGCATTATTTTCCTAGGAAAATAAGTAGCCTCCAGACGGGTCCTGCCTAAGCCCTCTCCATCACCTCTTCTTTTAACTGTATTCCTCTGTGCAAAAGACAATCCAAAATTCAGGACATTCACGTGGGAGGGGAGGTTGTCCTGAGTCCCTACCCTAGAAACTGTTTGAGTTGTGCCCATGACCTGGTTATTATAATAATACAAAAGAGTTTTGAAGCAGGAATCACACCCTGGGATGCCTCCTTTTGTCTCCCTACCTATTTAGGCTACAGTCATAAACAGAAAAGAGACCACAGGGGTTATCCTGCACAGTCTCCTATCATACTGGAAGTCCAGAAAGCGCCATGAAATGTCTATCCTATGGGCCACAAAATATGACCTAACTTCCTATTCAAATGCAAAGTCCTGCTGGTAAAATCTAGGCAGAAGCAGCCAGAAGGTGTGAGAAGGTGGTTTCTCCTCCCAGCTGGCCTGAGGAGACACGGCAGGGAGGGAAAGGGCATGGGGGTCCCTGTGGGAGAAGGACACATATGAGCTGCTCAGGCCCAGGCAACACCAAAGTGCCCTGGACGAGAGCACAGAAACAGGCTCTTGGGGATCAGGAAAGTCCAAAACTGTTGGGCACTTCCCAGCTCAGTGACAGCTGTGCAGGCCTTTTCTAGGTCTATTCAGGAGCCAACATCCCATTGAAATTTGGGGGAATTTGGCCCTAAATCTTCTCAGCCCTTATTTTAGAGAATATTGATAGCATTTAGATATTTTATACACACACACGCAGCTGTGCATTTCGAAGTCATCTGTTGTGCTATAACCCAAAACAGGATTTGAGTCATATGGTTTTTTACAGATAAAGCATTGATTTGTAAACACGTAGAGCAAGTCTATCCAACAGAAAACGCCACATCCATATGCAAACAACAAGGAGAACTACTTAGACCAGACCATCTTCTACTGCCCCACAGAATAGGACATCAAATTCCTTTCCAGCTTGAATTTCAGGAGTACAAAATTAAGGATGGAGAAAATTAAGTGTGAAGCAGCTGTGGACTAGTCAAACTATTTCAGGTTGCAGTCAAAAAAGAAGGCTGCAGAAAAAAAGTTTGGTACTTAGCTAAGGAAGTTGCAGTTGCATCCCATGCCACTGCACAGGTAAAATGCTACATAGCATTTTTGGGACTACCGTTATTTTTGGTTCTTTACTTGTCATCTTCTTTGCACATGCAAATTCTTGATTCACATTCAGAAAAACCACAAATCACCTCACAGCCACACTTGTACAAACTAAATGTCACCGAAATCAGCTCCAGTAACATGTTAGTATTAGAAGTTAACACCTCAAGGAAGCAACTGAGGAGAGTTCATAAGTGGAAGGTCTGTTCCCGAGTACCTAAAACTGCACTACATTTAAGCCTGATCTCAAATGTTACCTTCAGAAGCTGGAAGCACTAGAAACATTCGTTCTTTACAACAGACACAGACATTTACATTCTCCCAACACTGCTGTGTCCTGGGCACCAGATGTCTGACACCCCTGACACACAACACACACAGATAAAGCCAATTATATGGTACACGTTCCCAGGATCCAAGAATTTGTGGATCTGAGGGGCAGCAAAATGAATATACAGATTTAAATGAAATTCCTCTGAAAACACAATAAGCATCTACATCCAGGACCGCATATAACCCAGAACAACAATACAATGTTCCATTTTTTCCTAAAAGAAAACAGCAAACTTCAGAACTCAGCCAGAAACCACAAAAATTACACAAAAGAGGGTTAACACTGCATAGGAGTCCAGCACGCCAAGGCAGAGCCAAGGACTGCAAAGGCCACATTCTGCTCCCAGCCATGCCAGTGTAAATACAGAAATCCCTTCCCTGACCTCCGCGTGGATCTCCCCACGGTTTGCTCAGTTGATTCAGTGCATTCAGGCCATCGAGTTCCCCAAGTCTCCGCAAACACCGCCTCCAGAAAGCCCCATTTCTGCACCACATGCTATTACACTATGAGATGAATGGTGCAGAGAAAACCTTTCCCTTACCATTTTTTCTACACACAAGCACAACAAAAGTAATTTTTTTTAAAAAATCAAGTTTAATAGCTCCAACTATTCCACTCCAACACACAATTACTATAAACAGCCCTGGAGAGCTGAATACCACAGCCCACAGCCAGCATCCCCCCAGAGCCACCCAGGGCTCAGCTAGGAGTTACACCCTCATGCTTTCGTGCTGGCTGCAAACCCGCGGCAAGTTCATGGGGTGTACTGAAAAATGCCAATGACCAAAAAAATTCCAAAGAGCTCCAGGTCTGGCTGAAAATACCCTATCCCTTAGTCTTTAGTGGAGTTTTATATGCAAATTGCAGGCAGACAGGCCCTTCCAAGAGCTGTAGTAGAATTATTTGCAAACACTTGCTTATTCCTTCCACCATACGAATAGTAGGAAATGAGATGTTTTTCAGTGATTTTTTTGGGGGGGGTCTGATGTCTTGTCCCTGTGTTTCAGCAAGCTCTTCAACTGTGCTCCTTACTTATATGGGCTATAGTCAGAGATGTTTTCTCCCATTATAGAAGGCAGGGTATCTTAGGCAAAATATGAAAAGCAAATTGTAAGAGGCAGTATTGAGAGCTGTTGGGAAATTCAACCTCTCAATTTTATTAATCTATTCATTTACCCATGATTATTATTTTTACACCACTCAAAATACAGTCAGTAATTTGTAATGAAAATACAGACATAGGGTCTTTGTCCCAGAGAGCTTATATTGTAACTTCCCATGTTAAGGCTAATTGCTGTTTAAAATATGAAAGCTCACTAGTCTTCAAAACAGAAATTTACAGAAAATCTCTCCAGTGGACTGATGGGGTTTTTTTGTTTGCTTGGGGGTTTCCGGGGGGGTGAGGTAAGACTGTATTGATAACCTTCTCCCACTGCTCCCCACAAGCCGTTTTCTGGAATACGTCTTCCAAATATACCCCATTAGCCAGAGGTTGAGCTCTATGGGCAAAGAGCTGTTTGTGAAACATTTATAATGTTTAGTAAGCAGCCATATTAGAGCTGATTTTATGCATTTACAGATTATTTATAAGCTGATCACTTTAAAAATCAATTATATACATGAAAAAATTCCCACTTTTAGAGAATATTCCATGAAACACCAAACTGTGATGCAATGTATCTACATTTTATAGCTCTGACCTCACTTTTTATTTAATTTCTTTATGTGCTCATAGAATTTATTTAGAGGTTACTACAAATCTATAGGGGATAAAGCCTTCTCACCCAGCAGTTCTCTAGTTCAGGTAAGTATGTATTACCAGAATAATATGGTATCAATTAGTACCCAACAGTGGAGATTTACATGGCATTAAGTGTACTGTATTTAACTTCAAAATACAAAGCAGTAACTCAAGATTGGAGAGCAGAAAACAGATATGAGGAAATGTACTGCTGAAAGAAAACAGAGAGTAATAACCTAGAAATCACACGGTCTTAAAGCAATTTGCCTTATCTGCCACATTTAACGCCAGCTACAGTTATTAAAATGAAAAAAATCATCAAGCCATCTTTCACATCTCAATACTTACTTACTGTTTGCATTTCTCTTGGTAATATCATCTGTTTAATTTTAATTTCTGTTCACTTAATACATTCATTTCTTTACAGTGTATGGCCCAGGTTTGAGACTCTGCACAGGAACGTTCATTTGCTCAAAACAATCTGTTATCCCTAAGATTTTTTTTTTTTCCAGGATGGAAACACTTATCTAAGCTTGTTTTTAGAAATTATAACTTGGGGGCCAAATTTAGAATTACATTACCCTTTAAAAACAAACAAAAAAAAAAAGTGAAAGGCCAGGTTTTACCCTGCCTTGAATTCAAAGACTCCGAGCAAGACCTCCATCCACTACACAGAGCTAGACATTTTCTCCCAGATAATCTTTCAGGCACCAAGGGAAAAATACTTCACAAAGATATAATATCTTACATTATGTACTCACCCTTAGATCTCTATTTAAATTCCATTCTCTCCCTCCCCAAGGTGATCCCAGTTTTCTCTGCTCTTAACCTTTCTCCCGTATTGCACAACTAAGACAAACTTTTTTTTGCAGTGTTGAAGACTATGTTCTGATTTTTCCTTACCCTATTTGGTCCAAAGGTTACCATTTCACAAAGTGTCCTAAGGACATTTTTGCTACCAAGAAATATTTTGACAACAAGAGCTATTTTTAACACTGCTAAGCTCTGCTGAGTGTAAAATGTTGCATGGGGTGCTCAGCAGCCTAGGGGGAACGCAGCTATCATCAGTGGGGTTTGTTTTCTTTGCATGAGAACAGCAATCTGAATCTTCCAGCAACAAGACTCTGTAGACACAGTACGCGATGTACATCTCATTATGAACCTAAAAGGTCAACAGATAGGGGAAAAATGTACTTAAGACCCTCCAGCTGCTAGCTAGAGGCAGCAAGGCGCTGCTGTTGGTTGGGAGGGCTCTGCACACCTGCTACTGCCCCTGTCTCATACTGGGATTTCCAAATCTACTGGAGAAGATTAATTTGGCCAAGAGATCAACTACCCCATCAGGATGTTGCTGGCAATCTGCTCCAGGATGGTGCCTCCAGGTGCTCTCCTTGCCTTCCCCCACTTGCAGTACTGGAAGTGATTTAATTGTGACACGAAATGGGGTAAGA
This sequence comes from Fregata magnificens, assembly GCA_013389945.1. Classification (NCBI taxonomy): domain Eukaryota; kingdom Metazoa; phylum Chordata; class Aves; order Suliformes; family Fregatidae; genus Fregata; species Fregata magnificens. Next base: position 62,894 of record WAAD01011673.1, read on the forward strand.
CCACACATCCCAGAAAAAGCATGAGAGAGATAAGGTAACGATGAGAGAGGAAAGGGCCAGAGGAAAGGAAGGTGGGTGCCGGTTCCCAGTCCCAGCCATGACCTCTACTGAACGATGATGCTGGGACAGGGGAGCAAGGCCAGCCCCTCTGCTGATGAAGGCTGCCAGGAGCACACCGACACTTAAACACACCTCCATGGGGAGCAATGGTGCGTTTTCAGAACAGCCACAGGAACAATGTTTTACTCCTCTGCAAACACACAGCAGGATGCTTAGGCACTACTTGCACTGCCAGCACCCCAGCTAGCAGGACTTGTGTAGCAGGTAGGGCTACACAAGCTCTCTGTTCAGGAGTTAACTCCCCCCTGGCAAATACACTGCCCATATGTGCCTGCTCACTAGGATTTCCTATCAAAGCAACATTTTTCCCTTCTCTTTAACTACAAAAATAATGTAGGTTACAGCAGAGGCTGCCCCCTCCAGCAACCTGTGCTCCACCCTGGAGTCATTTTATATTACTCTCCCCAGTGTCCTAAACCAGGGCTGCAGAGATTGTTCCAAAGGTGGCTTTCATTTTATGCTAGAATAGCCTCCATTAATGCACTATGCTGTGCTCCGTACCTTATGATATTCAAAGTGGAAGCCCAGCTCTTGTTTGCTTTTTAAACATCACCAACCATCCTGCATTTTATCTGTGCGTACTTCCCAGCGCGTGTCAGAACGTGCCATCCGCTTGCCACTTATTAATGTTTCAAGAGTCTTCCTTAAAACATACATGAGATTTAGGGATGATTTTGTTCCAGGAGTCTTCTGACCATTCTGTGTAGTCAGAGAGAGTAGTTTTATTTCACAGACTGGATTTAATATACAGAAACATACTGCATCTGTTTCCAAATATTTTCTTTCTAAAACCGTTACAAAAAACAGTGCCAAAATGTGCTGGTTTCTCTTTAAGGAGGAAACCTAATTTGGATTTCTTGATCCAAACCATCTTAACACCCAGGCTCAATTTTGCTTGCTAAAGCAATCTACAGGGTCCAACGAATACAGATTTAATCTGCAAGGCTTCTTGCTTGGGCTGGATGGGTCCAGCATGTCTTTGTTATAGGCTCCACACCATGTATCAGTAGCATCTGGTACTGATTGCAGATCTCAGGTATCGTGCTTATGGGCTCCATGGGCAGGATCCTTCTTGGATTTCTGATCCGGTTTGGATTTTTCACTAGGACATCCCTGTATCTTGTTGGATCAGAGATTTATGACTGGTCCTTAGCTTCGTGTTGATTTTTTGGAGCTGTGATGTTTTCTTGTAGACCAATCTGTGGCAGCTGACCGTATTTGAGAACATATCCTGCAGGTCCAGTTCTCCTTTTACACGATCATAAACCAAGAATCACCTCTTTAGTTAATGGAGTTACCCTGGCGTAATGCTTACACATACAGAAATCAGGAACCAGTCCTCTATCCCGTAATATTTGGGATTCACCTCCTTCCCCCTCAATGATTATGTAAAATGTCCGGGAAAAAAGTGAGGTCATTTTATAAGGGGTGAAAAATAATTTGCCTTTTGATGGTACCCAAAGAGAAGGGGTATTATGAACAACAAATGTTATTCTGTGGTTTCAGGCTTTCATTTGGTAAGGACCCAAGCCTTCCTCCCAAGTCAGAAGCAGATTTTGCCATCAATTGAAATAAAAAAAAATCAGGCCTCAGTAACTATACAGAAACATTTTGATCAATTAGCACAATCTAAAGGTTAAAAGTTCCAACATGCAGCTGACCTCGGGAAAAAGAAGAGCGATGGTAAGTTTAAAATTTAAATATTCAATCAAGCTATTTCTCCAGGACACAATTTTCAGGCTACTTTGATGAATGCTGCCGAAAGAGCAGGTGGCAAAACATGACCAAGATGGAAACCCTCAGCCTCACCTCACGTTCACTTTTTTTGTCCCATTCCCTGCACGAAGTTAGTCCTCAGAAGAGGAGTCTGGGGAACCCCAGAAACAGAAGTCCCTGGACAACATGAACGGCAGCACAAACCTCCTCCCTGTGTCCATGCCTGAAACGCCCACACTGTCCCTGCACATCTCTCATGGGCTCCCTGACTGCCAAACTGGGGACCATAAAACAAGGAGGACGTGTGTGAAGTGAGCATCAGAGAGGGTTATGTTTGGGGGCTGGGGTAGGGGGATGCTCCTAGCATTACCAGGCTGTTCCCAGTACCTGGTAATGCAGCCATGAGATGAATTATATGGTTATATTTAATCCCATTTTTCTTTTTCTCATGTGCTTATCTTGACACTGACACTGGTTCCTCCTCAGCTCAGTTGCTTTCCAAGGAGCCTGTTTATACTTGCAAGAAGTTCTCACCAAATACGAGTTGCATTGAATGGGAAACCATTTCATCACATTTTCCCCAATAAAGCCCCAAAGTGGCTCCTTTTTCCTCACTAAACACATATCCGACATCCAGAGCTGCTCTGCGAGACTTTTGCACTGTTTCAGCTCTAAAGATAACTGGGTGAGGGTGTAATATGCAAAGTTTTATAAACTGGAGCGATCACTCCAACCAGAAAACTGGCAGCTTCAGCAGGCTTGGCTTTGGACCTTCTCACTTCACAACAAACCTCAAATACCATATCTGGAAATCAAACTTCAGCTGCCTGTTGGCTGGAGCACCACAACAAAAACAAGGTTGGTTTTTTTTTTTCTCCAAGCCTGCACTAGACGCAAAAAAGGACAGTGTTTTGGCTTCAAGGCCTCGGAAAAACAGAATTCAGTTTTTCCATTCTGTCATTATTCTAGCAAAACCCTACAGGTAAATAAGTCTCACTTATTTACACTGACGCCTCTTGGAGACACTTGGGAAGACTGGATAATGCCTAAATCATAACCAGACAGGTATCTCATAAGCTAGGGCTTATTTGTATTGCTCAAATGTACTTCTGCAGAAACAGGTATTTGAAAGAATTTTAGCCCTTATGAAGCTGCTGTGACTTTATAACCCTCCAAGAGACAGGCAGGTACCTGGAAAGAAATGCTTTGCAGTAAAACCTAGCATTTAATAAAGTGCTTTTCCCCCGGAGAGCTCAAGCACCTGCAGAAAGCGAGCTGCTGTCATCACCTCCCTGTCACCGGTGCTGTGACTTGTTCACAGTGGGGGGAAAAGGCTTGACCAGGACCCAACACTTCAGTCCACATGTGCTATCCATTAGGCTGTAAGACCCTGACAGGAGTTAGATACATAGCTCCAAGTCATACACAGTTTATGCAAACATAACTTAGAAGTAAATGATTTAAAATAGAAGCATGCAGAAGAGAAACGGAAGGTAAAGCAGGCAACCAGCACAGGCTTGCTGCAGAAAGCAACACGAACAAGCAGCAAGTAAGAAATGCCACTAATATGTGAAGAAGGCAAAACTTTACATGAATTTAAACTAGTTCTTCACATTAGGTTCATGCTGGATTCTTACACCAGCTTATGACTCGGTATATAGCAAGGTATATGACATTTTTTAATCTAAAGGAGATCTTGGCTTCACCAAGTCACACATGATTCCTCTAACGTAGTAGTACATGGCCAGTGGGTCCCAAGTGCGCTGCTGGGCACGTTGAAGATTGTATAAAAAGGGAGAATATGCCTCCTCATATTCTTTAATACTATTATTGATACTATCATTAAATGAGAGAATATCCTCAAGGCTGGGAAAACCTCAGGGACTAGGGAGCTGACACCTGGACTCAGGATTGGTTTCCTTGGTTATTAGAGCTGGCTGAACTGTTTTAACAGATAATGATATCTAATTTAATTACATATCAGACAAAACACTTTTGATTATTATTCAGCCAGCCAGAATAAATGAATTTCTAAGTCCTTCTTCCTTCCTAAATTTTATCTACCCTCTGTGTCTTTTACCTCTTTTGTTTTCAAGCTCTTCTGAAATCCGCCTCTCTCAAGACAGATGTTTACTTCTCCGCTAACTTGCATGATTTTTTTTTTAATGATGATGCCCCTTAAACTCATTTCCACAGTTTCTAATTTGATTCTTGGGTCATCAGAGAAAGCCTTTGAGTCACAAAATAATTCTAATAAAGCACTGAGATTCTGCCTTTCTCATACACTATTTAAAACAGAGTCCATTTAAAGGCAGAGCCCTGCAGTAAACCCTTGTTTACGTTGAATTCCACACACCAGCAATTAACTTCTGATCCATTTGGCATCCGTACACTTTTTTTAACTATTATTATTTCTTTCTCCACAGCATAACTGGTGAATTATTGAAATCTGATTTATTTTAACCACATAGTTCATCCTGATGAAATTGGCTAGTTTACTAAATCATTTTCTGCTCTGCTGTACATACCGCTTACTTTCCAAATGCAGGCAACAATCAAAAAACAGGTCAGGGAGGAGACAATTTTTTGTATGGCTGGGTCAGATACAGAGTGGCGGGGGGGAAAGTGGAAGGCAGAGTTTCCCAGTTTCCATGCAGGCGAACAGGAAGCAATTCCACCAAAGCCCACGGTGTTATGGTATTGTCAGAGACCTCAGGCATAGCTTTGTTTTTCTGTGCAAGAAAGCTGCGCTTCAGACCACTCGCCAGCAAGGAAGGCAGAGAGAGTGAGCAGGAGGAGACGAAGTCATGAACCCTTGGTGGTTCCTTCAGTACCTGCAGCCATGCAAGCGTGACATTCCCAGGGCTACCCACGTACGGAGATCGCAGCTCAGGGTGAATCAGCCTCCCCGCACACCTACGGCCCCAAACATAGCTCCTTCCACCTGAAGGCAAAGAATAATCCCCCGTGATTAAGCATTAAGCTGTCAGATACCTTAGAGCCAGCGAGATCCAAACACGAGCCCTAAACCAAGGTGGTGATGAATATACCGTTCAAACCTGAAGCTATTCATCAGATCCATGCAGCATGAGAAATAAAACTAAGAATATTTAGTTGCCACTAGTGTCTCTAAAAAATTTTCCCAGCAACTTAAAATTTACAAACTCCTTATCATATTTCTGTTAAGACATGGTTTAAGAGAAAGTCCTGCCTGGCCAGCAGCAGTAATTAAACAGCAGTTCTCACCTGTTTAACTTGTAAAGGCTACAGAAGAGCTGTGTCCTCAGATTTTTCTTAGAGCTCCTATTATTCAAAAGTAGAGGGCAAATCTTGCTTTGCTACCTAATGCCTGCTGGCTTTGAAGACAATGCAACTATTGCTCTTTTTATTCACAGGCTCTTGTTTTCAAATAGACCGCTTTTGGGAATAAGTGTTTTACTTGAATTAATTGCTTTTCCCGTTTGGGGAAAAACAAACAAAAACAGGTTTATTCATTTAGAGAACTTGGCAACTGCAGATTGCCCATTACTTTTTTGGAAGAGATATTTTACAAAGAATGTTAACCCACAAATTCAGTAAACATATGGGATTTGCAAATTAATCCAATAAGGCCATTATGGTGATGCTCCAGAGGACTAGTCACCATCAGGAGGGGAAAGGAGACTAATTCTGAAAGGATTTCCCTAAAGCCATTTTCATTATGGGAAGTCAAGAGCAAATTTCCCTTTTAGTAGTGTTGGTTTGGGGGAAGAGAGGAAGATAATGATAGAGACAAAAAAAAGAAGTTTGTGCCCATGTAAGCGTGTTTCAAATTATACACCTGAGCTTTAAGGAAAACAAAACAGCCTTTATCCGTATTTGCCATTTTTTACACAGTGACTGAAAACAGGACACAATATCCCTTAAGTTCAATTATTAAGGTCCAGAGTGGGACCTTTGATTCATACTAATTTTAGCAGCTGTTTATGTGGACAATTAATTTGAAAACTGCGCTGTTACTAACATCCATCAAACAAGCAATACAGTTAATGAATTCAGGAATACCTAAATTCTTAGGGGAATAAGTAGTAACAAAAAACCCTTCTGTTTCCTGGGTCCTAGGGACCACTTAGACTTGATATTTAGATTTATCCTCTGCACTGAAGTTCCAGCTACCAACATGAACTACAGTAACTGGTAACTTCATTCTCAAAGGACTGAATTATAATCTCTTTTACAATAGTTTAAATAAGGAGTACCTACTGAAAGTCGTTGAAGCTGCACAGGTACACGAAAGAGTCAGGTCTTCAGGAGCAGTTCCCTCTCTGCATTCTGGCATAGGCAAATCTGCCCAAAATGCATAATGTATTTCTGTGCCTCCTTAAAGCGATTAGCTACTGCACTGAACAAGCCCAAGAAACAATTAGAGTAATTCTATTACGTATATAAACATCCTAAAAAGCATGTAAAGAAACACTTTTCACTGCTGTCTTATGAATTCTTAGATAAGGCAGGCTAAATTCCCAGTTGACATAACCCAAAAATTGCTTAAAATATTTATATGACATTGCCCTCTAGAGGAAACTGAGAAAAATCTGTGTTTTAGTAGAACTGTTCTACAGATGAAAATATGAAATGTCATTTTCAGCAGACCAATTAGTGTGTTTGTTAGAAACCATTTTCAGTGAGAATGTCATACACTGGTTTGGCTCCATTTATCACCCGTGAGTTTTCAAGAAGGAATTCCCTAACCTCTAGCCCATTTTCCTCATCTGGGCTCTGTGTTCAGATAGATGATACCACAAAGTTTACTGGTTACCACATGTCCGTATTTGTCTCTTCACTACCAGAACAAAAACAGCCCAAGCTATAAAAAATTGGCAAGCACTTAGTAATTCTTCAATTATCATGGCACAAAGAGCCACTAGTCGATGTGTATGAGGATGAGAAGGAGGACATCACTGGCTTTTGTTTCATTGAATAGTTACTCTGCTAGCCTGAACCCATTACAATGATCAAGTAATGGACTAGGAAAACACAGTCAAAATGATTGCTCTATTAATCAATTCTTTGTTTTGCCACGTTTTTTTTTTTAGAAGATCATCCAGTTATCTATAATACCCACGATGGAGAAGTGAAAAAACAGACCTTGCCACCTTTTTAAACAATAGAAGAGAGTCTTAGGTATCAGCAGAAACAATGATCTCTTTCAGTCACATTTCAACAATTCTGTTGCATTTTGAAAAAGCTTGAATCCATTTTCCATCTACCTCTAGTTTCTCACAGTCTTGTTAAAGAGCCTTCAGTCTGGCTGGGCTTCCTGAGTCTTGGATGCTCTAGGGTGAAGTTTGCTGCTAATAATCACATTTGCCCTACTCTTGTCCTGTCTCGGTAGGTGTAAGTCTTCCTGAGCTGCCCCAAACCTTGTGGCAGTGCCTACCAACTTGTTTTTTTACTGGCACTGGTCTTTTAAAGGTGTTTCCCTTTGGAGGCCCGGATCATCTTGCTGAGTGTCATACATTTCATCCAGAGAAAGCAGCAAGAACAGCGAGTGATGCTGCAGAGCCTGCAATTGATACATAAGCCCTTCCCATCTTAGCCTACATCTGATAGAAAGGAGACAGAAAAATAAGTTTCAAGGAGCATGTGATACTGCTCGGAGCTGGAGGCAAGTGTCACATTGGATAAGAAAAGCAATGAGTTTTCCACGGGAGAAAAAAGCCTGGCCCCAAAGCCATGCACCACAGCAGCTGTCTCTGGAGTTACATACCTGCCTCTCTGCTGATCACACCTACGTTTCTTATATTTATCCTCTCACTTATGTCCGTAGATGGCAGATTCATGCTGACAAGCCATCTCTCTGACGCTGATGTCGGGAACAGCCTCTGCCTGTGGAACTGTCTCCTGTTCATCATCTTTGAACCCTCCCCGCTCCTGTCCTTTCCAAGCCAGGCCTGATTCCCAGTGACAGGGGATAAGCAGGTTTTAAGCTGCTGCCACCGTTAACGCTTTTAGCTCTGGAGGGTCATGGCTCAGTCCTAGTGCATCTTCCAGGACAGCAACCATCACACCTAAAAGTACATAAGGTTGGCAAGAAGATATGATCCTTGCAGAGCAGCCCCAAAACCCTTCTGAGAATAGGAATGCTGCTTGCTTACGAGAAAAAACATTTCAATGAAGACTGGAGAAGCTGTGCCTTTCCAGGACTCATGACACATCAGTCAGTATGGGTGGGAAAGGACAACCTGCCATGTATTTCGCGGCAACCCAGTAACCTGGCTCCAGTTGCCTCCTCCTCCTGCAGCAGCTCGGTGCTCCTCTCTCATGGAAATCAGTCTTTAGCCCACAGCCTGCTTTGTGCAAAACTTTGGACTCCCAGAATATGAAGAGAAATTCACATTTACAGATTAGAAGAGACACTGTGAATGACTGCACATTGCAAATTGGTGTGTAAGGGCACAAGCATTATAGAAAGAGCAAGAATAATGGGCACAAAATGTTCCTTGCTTGTGTTTTTGAACATCTCTATTTTTAATTATTGATGGCTAAAACCCTGTTCTGTGCTAGCAAATGCACTGCTGGAGAGGTTGTGAAAATAACTGCTGCTGTGGCTGAAGGCCTCACCTGCTCCTTGGCTTGGCGGTGGAAAGAAATGACCCTATTTTGTGCGTTCCAGCAGTCTGCCAATTAGTTAAGTTCTGCTGCATCCTGACTGTGCTTCCAGATGACCTGAGAGCATGGGATGCTTGCTACATGCGAGGCTGAAAATCCCACTCAGGATAGAAAAGGGCTTTTGCTGGCACTTTGGTGTCAGGAATAAATGACAAAGCACAAGGCTGATTCACCAAACCAGGCTGTTCCCACAGTAGATGAGCAGGGAGGGCAGAGCTCCCTCCCAAACAGTGGGCTTGTTCTCTTGTAATTACAACGCAGTCAGAACAGCAAATTAAATGGAGATGCACAGCCATACATTTGGCAACAAGATACAGCCTTCTAAGCAGCGCTTTCACAGGTCAGTGGAACAAAACAAAAGCACACAAAAAACGTTCAGGACAACGCACTCTATAACCTCTGAAGGCAACACAACCAACCTCTGTCCAAGTCTTTTCAAGCCTGATGCAATCCCTCTGAAAAGAAAGCGTGCAGAGCTGGGGCTGGGGAGCCTTTGCTGCAGATGACCCTGGGGATGTTGCCTAATTATATACATGTATGCCCTCTGGGGATCACACTTTCTACCAAAAGAGGCCAGTTCTGTTGTTCAGTGGCAACAGTCTCTAGAAGGCAATGACGAGCATATTGCTCCCAAAATTTTGGGACAAACATGCAAACACGTACAGGACATGAGCCATTTAAGTCAGTGGGAGTCTTTCCATCATCGTTTATGGGTTATAGATAAAACTGAGCTGAGCGAGAAGATAAATAAGATGCAAAGTTAAGGAGGACGAGGGGTTTGGAAAGCCTATTGAGGAGTCAGTTGTAGCAGTGGGATGCTGCAAAGGACCATCACTACAAGAGAACGGGTATTGCCTCCGCAAGGGCTGGGCTTGCCATGGGGAGGTTGAGAGGGAAGGCAGGAACCAAAGGGTGTGGAGGAGAAACTGAGCGAACCCATGGTCAGATTAATAAAGCAAAGAGGACAAACAAGCTAAATGATCTCTGCTGAGTCTGAGGATTAGTGACCTTCTGCTTAAGTCTTTGGCTCTTCAGAGAGGATTTGGGATAAAGCTCATTTCTTCAGAGCAATTTATTTCTCAACACATGTGGCTAAGTCTGCTCATACCTTTCCTGAAGACATAAAGGAAGGGAAGAAAAACACCTCTTTCTTAGTTTCTTAGTCCTGTTATATTTTAAGGGGGGAATTAATATCCACTATCAGCATAAAATACAGCAGCCGTGCTTCAGATGGGGGTCCATGCTCCAGCGTACAAGACTTTAGGAGCACAGTGAGACTTACACTGTGTCTGAGAAATGTTAGACATCCATAGGCTTCTTCTCATTTTGCACAGGCTGAGCACACATTCACTGTCTCCCCACTCAGAGCAGCTCAACTGGAGGAGAAAACCCTCAGCCAAAATCGCTCCATGCAGCTTATTTTCCATCCTAGGGACTCGGCAGGCAGCTCGGAGGGCATGTCAGCGTACGCTTCCCATCCATGCCCATGATAACGAGCCCCAGGTCTCAGCCTCTGTGCCCTGATCCATCACTTAGCAGCATGAAGACTAGTAATATGACATAAAAAAGGAAACTAATTCAACTCCACAATAGGTTGGGGGTATTTTTTAGGTCAGTTATGAGAAATCTGTTCCCCGAGATAGTATTTGGAGGCTGCAGTCTCCAGGACCACTGTGTTTGTTTTTCTCTGTGTAGCCAGTGCTGTTAATATTTTAACAAGGAGCTCCCACAGAAATGTTTGCCCCTTGGCCAAGGGCAGAGGGCCAGGATACATTTCCATTTGTTTTCCTATTAAAACAAAAATATTTTCTTATGAACATAACCAAGAGAAGGCCCTACTAACACCAGGCAAAGCAGCTGCTTATACTGAGCAGCACTTTGTGTTGGCAGCACTTTTGCTTTAGGAAGGAGGTGAGGAAACACAGTAAAACAGAGCAATTGATCCATGCAACCTGACATGCCCGGGAGGTGGGGTTGTGCTGAGACAAAGCTTTCTGCGATGAGCAGGGATACTTTTCTTGGGGTGATTTTTCCCTAAGAAAAAGGATGTATAAAGGAGATTGCTCTGCCAAGCAGAAAACAAATCCACATCTTCCAGGGAAACACAAGCCCATCACAGGCACAGAAACCTGAAAACCCCTCCCTTCACCATAACACAGGCATTCATGCACCCTAACGCCCGACCCTACTAAAGAATGGATTTGTTACCACAAACTTAAACTGAGGGCCCCAGCTGATGAGCAGAGGGAGCCCAGCCCTTGCTCCCTGTTCCCAGAGCATGCCATCCCCACACGCCAGTCAGAGCACCTGAAGTGTTCTGAACACACTGCTGAGTAAGACGGTGCTAGAAAATCCTGAGAATGCTCCAGAGACAACTGCAGCCGCCAGCGCGGGGACAAAGTGGCCATGGCAAGGACAGCCAGCCGCCTGCAGTGGCAGTGTCTCACCACAGCGTGGCAGGAAGCAGTGCCCCATGGAAAATGCAAAATTGGAGCATTGCACTTTGATATCAAAGAGTAACCACACTTCGGGGGGGGTTGGGGTAGAAGAGGGAGGAAGGGTGTGTCCCAACAAGAAAATCTTTCTCTTGCAGGGGCAAAGCAGTTCATGATAAAAAATCATTCGGTTCAAACTTCTGAGGAAGGGGGAGCTCAATAAAAAGTGCCTTGAAAGGTGTGCTCTTCTGAAGCATCAGTTTTCAAACCACACTGTCAGATTTTTGAGCAGCTCTACTCAGACGCAGCAAAGGTCCCCGTTCTCTGTTCCCATCCCCTCAGCAGATCTACCGCTCTGCATCTCCTTGCATGCAGGGCTCCCAACAGCAGGCAAAGCAGAAGAGCACCCTCCTGAAGACCATTGTTCAGAGCAGAATTTGGCTCCGAATACAGCCAGGGACTGTATACTGGCTTCCCAGCACCAGCAAGGACTGTTTTGTTACAGAACCTTAAGATTTCATCCAGCTGCGCCCAGCGCTGTTATTGACTGCCACAAGCAAGCAGTACAAAGTGCTTTGCACATTTTGAGACCTGTAATTTGGTTAGATGTTCATAATTGTGCTCTGTAAGCAGCTGCTAGGACTTACAGAGAAGCAGGACTGTGTTTAGAATGTCCGTATATCACACAACTACTAATAGCATTGACCTGTTAGGAGGACCAGGACGTCACCTTCATACTTCCAGCTATCCTGCAGCATGTAGACGTGATGTGCAGTAGCAGCAAGCACTCAGGAAAGACCTTGGCTCTGCTGGAAACCCCCAACTTCAGGTAAGGTCAAAGCTTCGCCTTCAGTAGTGGCACTTGAAGCTTATTCTCCATTGCATATCTGATTTCTGAAGGTCTTTCTCAGCATCTTTGAAAATAAACTCATTTCCCTGACATTCGGCATGCCATATCTTGTGCTGAGGAGTCATCCTAGCAACTCCCCTAGGACACCGGCTGAAGAGTAGAGACTAAGAAAATGCTGTGCAAAGGTATGGCTGTCAAAACACTTCTCTCTTCATTTTTTGGAAGCAGCTCCACGTTGTGGGTTAAAAAGAAGCAAGCCAGTGCTCTGACTGTATTCCCACACATGGCGATGTTTGGCCATTTTTGGCGATGAGGAACACGATATTTTGAAGCAGTGGTTGGGTTTCCTCAATGACAAAATTATAATTATATCTCATGCTTATACCACACTGTCATCACTTGTAATGTATCTTACTTTGCTTTCTTCAAGAACAGTTTGAGTTTGGAAATCTATTCAGCACTGATTTTAAAGATTAGATGTATATGGTAGCTGTGTCCAAGCACTGCAGCTATGCTTGATGAAATTCATAATCAAATATTTCAAACTGAATGATATTCATGACAAAATAATTCTTCTGCAATCCTCCCAGGACTTGCTCAATGAAGCCCCATTCAGTCATGCTCAAGAAATGAAGGATTCATCTGTCATCTGCAGGAATACTAACAGCCTCCCTCCAGTAAATGAGTAATAGCCCAAAATGAGAGGAGTACTTCCAAAATACATAGGAAGTTGTTGTCTGGGGGAACATAACCCATGTGTTTTGGAGATACAGTTGTATAGACAGAAGATAAACAAACATGCAGAGTTTTGACTAACCTTTATTCAGTACTCCAATACAGCTCATTTCACTGCAATAGTGTTTGATAGACACACACAATTTGCTAACTCTGAAGAGAGCAGTAATTTTCCCTCAGTCACTAACATCACCAAAAATGCCACCACCTACATCCTTCCTCTCTAATGTGATAATCCCCTGTTAAGCAGAGAGCTTTGATGATTATATTACTGCATAATGTTTCTCTAAATGAAAAGAAAGAAAAAAAAAAAAAGAAACAAGCTCAGCAATAATCAACCTGTTTCTGCTGTTTACATGGCAATCAGGTGGAATTTAAATAAATAACTTTTCTTTAAAGAAGTCAGATTCAACTTCCCCAGCAGGGAGAGACAGATGAGTTATACCCACAGCCAGCTCCTCTGAGAAGCGGCGTGCTGCCCTTCTGCACTGTGTGTGATGCCATCACTGCTCCAAGACCTAAGGACCTGTAGGCACAGGACCTACACCAGGCGGGTGCTGAAAGAGCACAGTCTGTCCAGGGCTGCCCAATCTGTTATGGCTCCAGCCGTCTGCCCCCGCAGCCTCTAGAGGCTGACCACATCCATATGACAGCCAGCAGAAGGGACCGCATGTCCCTATCTCTCCTGTCCCGTCATCCAGTGTATTGGCTTAGCCCCTTGGAACAGGGAGGGTTTGCGTGGTGGGATGGACCTGGAGGTGAGGTGACATGAAGCCCAGGGCACATGAGCACACTTCTGCCAACCCTGATGCAGAGGTGGTAACCCCCAGGAAAGTGGCAGAGTCATGAGACCCTCATGCCAAATTTCCCGCTATTATGGAAATAAATCAGGAGATTCCCTAAAAAAACAGGGTGGACAACACACTCACCAGGCAAGATGGGGCTGCCCTGGCACACTTGGCAGGTGAGGAATAAACATGCAAACAGTGATTTTGCTTGTCCAATCCAGCCTGGTGCTACGGGAGCTAAGGCAGTATTTTAATTTCACTGACCATGTGCAGGCTACACTAAGTACATCATACCGCAAATCACAGCACTCACACCCCTTTGTATCAACCTGGAAAAGTTTCTCACCCACTGAGAAACTGAGCCAGGGCTACTATTCAGTGTGCTGTCCTGCCCCAACACCTTGAAGAGCTGAGGGGAAAGGGCTCTGCTACTGCCACCGTAGCAGCAATATGGAAATACTCTAGGAAAGGTTCTTCTTTGAAACAGTCTTCCCAGAAGGCAAGCTGACATTGCCTTTTAGCCTATTATAAACCTAGACAGGATTATGTCCCTTCTGAGCACCCCAATGGAGAAACCTACTGAAGGACTCTCAAAACATCCTGGAGCAGATCAGATGAACAAGGTGGTAACATGGGGTTAGAGCTACCAGCCAGCTCCCTGAGAGGCAAAACCAAGCACTCCAAACTGAGAGCATCCTCAAGGTCCCACACTGTCGTCCATCAACATCACCCTCGTCAAATAGCAGTTGACAGTAAGTTAGGCAAGGATGCTTTGGATGCTGAAAATAAATCAGGTTTTGACTAGGAGATGTCCTAAATTTTGCCCTAATTTGGATGTAGAATATTCTAAAACAGGATCTTATGAACAACAACACTGGCCCCACACCACCAAAACTCTGCCTTCATAATGGCCAAAAAAAATCTCAACTAAGGAAAATGGAGCACTTGGTTCTCATTAGCAGCAGTCACAGCTTGCTGGTCTAATAACAGAGCTTTTCAAAAGGAACAAGCCCAAAATGAAACCTTCAGGGATAGGATAAAAAGAACAGATATCCAAACATTTTGGACTCCATTGGGTATTATCTTTCATTTTGCATTAATAATAACATTATTGCTGGCCACTGCAAGCAATTCCCTTGGATTTTAGGAACAGTGACGTCTGGCAAAGGGGAAACAGCAAACTAACGGCTTTTGCCACAAAACCTCTCAAATTTGGGGGTGCCACTGATAGATACTGCCACAGTACCAATATTTATACACTCATTGAATTACAGGCTTGAAATTACAGAGGGTTGTTATCACACCTGCAAAACCACAGCCAGGATGACCTGCCCAGCACCCACAGGTCAAGGAGTCACTGCTTTTATTCTGCCACATGGCAGAATCGGGAGCAATGGCCATCCCAAACCACTGCCGCTCCCGTTGGGAGCAAAGGCCATGCACTTTGCAGGATTATAACTTGCAAGTGCTACCCCCCTGAGGCCACTGTGGCTTTGCAAGCCGGACAACTATAGCAGCAGATGAATAACCAATGAGTCGTCTCATCAATGCTATATTCTCACTGAACAAAACTGTAAAGATTCAACTCTTATTTTTTTGCTTTTTCCCAGTATCCAGCTTATTTCAGTTAAAACTTGTTATTTGCCCCTGTTGCAAATCTCACTTGCTGGAGCACTTTCTCAGCTGGTCTAAGACGGCATATTACTCCCAAGGCCCACAAAACGTGCTGGATTACCCAGGCTGCAGATCAACAGAGTTTCATTTCAAAGAAGCCGCTTCACTGGTGTACAGATGCACCTGTGAAAAAATCTTCCAGTGCTGCTGAGTCTGTTCATTTTTACTTGAGTACTAAGAAAACAGTTTTATCCAAACCCAAGAAGACTTCTGTTTTAGTGGAGACCCTCTGATGCTTACAATGTACTATTTTTTAAGCTAGCCAATGTGACACCCATCTACAAGAAGGGCCGGAAGGAGGAGCCGGGGAACTACAGGCCAGTCAGCCTGACCTCGGTGCCCGGGAAGATCATGGAGCGGCTCGTCTTGAGTGAGCTCACCGGGCAGGTGCGGGACAACCAGGGGATCAGGCCCAGCCAGCATGGCTTCATGAAAGGCAGGTCCTGCCTGACCAACCTGATCTCCTTCTATGACCGGGTGACCCGCCTAGTAGATGAGGGCAAGGCTGTGGATGTTGTCTACCTGGACTTTAGTAAGGCATTCGACACGGTCTCCCACGGCATTCTCCTGGAGAAG